>KB670169.1:113078-214649 GCA_000349105.1 Anopheles epiroticus | reverse complement strand
GTCGAGGTGGGGGAGGATATCATGGAGGATATAACAAAGGCGGTGGAAGTGGTGGCTATGGTATATAATTGATAATACGTTTACACTGCTAACAAGTATCATGGAGGTGGCGGTGGTGGTGGTGGTGGTGGTGGTGGTGGTGGTGGCGGCGGCGGCGGCGGCGGCTATAACAATAAATACAACGACCGTGGCGGAGATGATGGCTACGACGGTGGATACAGTCGAGGTGGGGGAGGATATCATGGAGGATATAACAAAGGCGGTGGAAGTGGTGGCTATGGTATATAATTGATAATACGTTTACACTGCTAACAACTTGTGTTAATACGATCCTTTTCCGTTTCAGGAGGTTACAACAATCGCAACAACTACAACCATCGTGACGATGCGGGACGCGGATATCCGAGTTATGACCGTCGTAACAACAATGGTAACAACAGTGGCGGAAGCAACAACAATGGCGATGATCATGATTCCCCCGCGCCAGGAGGAGGTGGCGGATATGGGTCGCGCGGTGGTGGCTACAACAATCGCTCGCGGGACTACTATCGCGATGAGCGCCGTGGACCGAATGACTATGGTCGTGCACGAGTCAGTGATTATGATAACGGGCGCGACAGCGATGGCGGCGGTATCTACCGAAGCGGAGACCGCGATCGTGGTGATCGCGGCGAGCGCGACCGAGGCTCTTCTCGGGATCATTATCGCGTAAGTGACTTACGGTTTGGATTCTAGATTTTCTTTAAGTATTAAAAGAATATCTAATTATTTTTATACTTTACATACATAGGACCGTAATGATCGGATGATGGGCCCGAGCAACAATCGTGGCGGACCTGGCAGCAACGGTAGTGGCTCTAACATCTACAGAAATCCAAATTAAGCGGCACTACTGTGCCCGAATCCTTAGAAAACGGACAAAATCATATGCGAATCATATACACACTACTGCCCTGATGGTGTAGAACAAACGCTCCATGCAAGATTGAAGACGCGCGTGTGCATGCTATACAGAGAGACCGATGGTTCCTTTTTCTCTTAATAAATCTGATGGTTCATAAATGCAGGACATCGATACATACAGATAAAACCCCATATTGAAAGCAACTGGCTCAAATGTGTGAGTTTGATGAGAGCGTAGGATGAGATAAAACACAAACGAGACTTGGCAATGCTCGGAATATTTATCCAAAAAGTGCTTAAAGAGCTAGGCAACGTATATTTAGTTGTTGCAATGTGACGACCGAAACGGTGTAACGAACGAAAACATAGTAAAATGGAGGAGAAAGCAGGCATTAGTGAATGGTGTGTAATATGCCACTGTGCAAGATGCTGATCTGTGAGATATCCTCTTGATAAACTTTAATTACAACACCGGATGCGTACTAATCCAAGTCCCGCACCCTGAGCCCATAAACGCTGCCCAAAACACGGTACATTGCAAACTATAAACAGGTTAAAACCGGACATACAGCAGTAGTAGCGTAAAAGAAAGTGTTATCGTGCTAAAGTCGTCTTAAAAGCGCCTGAACAAACATTCACAAGCAGCAAACTGCACCAGCACTGGAAGAAATCGTGTACAGATGAAAAGGAATGGACGTAAAGTTCAAGCAGTTCTTACAAAAGTATGTTTTATCAATGAAGTATGTTTTTAAATTGTAGGAAATGGTAACGTTTAACAAAACTAAACTCAATTAAAAGGAGAGCACACAAACAAGAAAACAGGAAGGCAAAACGAAAGGAACGAAATATAGCATCGTGTTAAAACACAAACTCGTATATAAACACATAACGCAAGTAAAAGGTTGATGGAGTTATGAGAAGAGAAACAAGTAAAGCTCTGCACTGTAAACGTATAATCTTATAAATATCTGTTAAGTTGTAACTTAAATTATATAAGATAAGCTGCAGTGAGTGTGCGACAACTTCGACGAAACAAAAGAACGCTGTGTGCACACTCTACTAGCGAGGAATTCTAGCGACCGGTCATTGGAAATGATGACAAACGCGTGCGTGCGTGACAGGCACAAGCGTAAAAGCCAACAGAGAGGTGCGCCGCAGAAATAATAACATAGCCACATGAAAGCACCTGAACTGAACCTGCTGATGAGGCCCGCGTTTTGCTCTCACTGAGTTACTGAAGTATGATTTTAAATTGAGTGAGAAGTGCCCGAGCCGACGAGCTCCCGTAAAACTTTTACCGTTTTGCGAGCGATACAATGCGTATGTGTTTTTGTTGAACGTGAAGGAGCGTGAGATGTGCGTCATTTTTTTTAAGGAACATGTCAGTATATACACACACACACACAAGAAACGAGTCGTGATTAAACCCTGAACCCAAAAGTGGTATAGTGAACAACCTCCCCTCCTCCCTGCCTGGTATATGCCACTGAGGCTGAATACTACAAATCTATATATTTCTTCGCCGTACAAAAGGACGGCGTATATATGCACTATTTATGGTTTCGATTGTGCTTTACGATGTAGCAAAATGGTCTCTCGGTACCAAATTTGATTTTGAAGTAGTTTGTAAATTACTCCGTTTTGGACTTGAATAGCAGAAGGGCATTGCTGGGGAAGATTGCTTTCTACTGGACACCTTTTGGCATCTGAATAGAGAGAGCATCCCACGGAACCAAGATGCGCTCGTTGCTCTAACGAGAAGCTAGATAACTAAATTTTGCGTCGAACAAAATCATATAAACCCAACATTTGAACATAAATTAGTTTTGCACGCACGAACACGTTTTATCGATACTTTTTCGAAACGTAAATTGCAACATATAATCAGCGTGAAAAAAAATAATGCAACTCCATCGTAAGCAAAAGTTTCGCTAAGATCCTCATGGCTGTCGTATCCGAATGCTTTATATCGTATGATAAGCATCTTGGGCTTAGGAGGAGATCCTACCAAGTGCCACTCTAACACTGCAAATACTAAGCGGCGACTGGAACAATTTTTAAACCAACCGCCCTGCGACATTTATTTTTTTGTCTGAATGAGGCAAACCTTAATTGCAAAGTGATGAAATAGATGAGTTACAGCAACAAAATAGTTACTTTTTAAATTAATACACACAACCCATAAATACGTGTGTTCTTCCCTCTTAACCGTGTATTTGACATCTTCATCCATTAGTATTGCAGGCTTGTTTGTATGCTGTATCGTTATACCATCGAAATCGGTAACACGACACAAGAGGAGACACCTCCAGCAAAATTCTTCAGGACGATAAATGAATATTATGCATGTACGTGTGAGGTAGTGTGATTTGTTGTGAACTTGTTCATGTGCATAATCGGTCGCATGATCTACAGTAGCGCTCGTTTACCGATCGAGATGTTGTAGATTTTTGAATACATCGTATTGTAAACAGTTGGGGACGAACAATTGATAGCAAAAAAAAAAAGAAGTGGAAATGGGGAGCAAACACAAACATCGTAAAACAAAAACTAGCTAAACCGTTCGTTTGTTCTTTAGAATAAAGGACCCTCGGAACACCTAACATATGATGGAATGAAACGATCAAAAATAAAACATAGGCACATATAACATTCTTAAACCCAAGTAGATGAAAGGACATTTGAATAAAGGATTTGAATGTCCAAAATTATATTAAACGCGTGAACAATGGCAATGATTGACACTCACAAAATAAACACCGATTTAATATCCTTTCCCATGACCATCGTTGGTCTAACCCACAGCGACATGAATATCAATTATTTTTTACATGAATAAAATCGAAATTTAAATAATTTAATTTTAAAAACAAAAGCAGTCCCTCTTAGTATTGGAGATGATGAAAAACCTACAACCACAACGCTAAATAAGCACAAGCGTGACGTAGAACAACAACAAAACAAAAAGTAAACGGTTTTAAATGATAACGTGTATTACAAATGACACAAATAAAAATAACAAACGAATATCAAACAAAGCATATTTTTGTTATTGCCCCTCACTTCGTACGTGTTTGTCCGAGATTGCTAAAATGTTACGCTACGAACATACGCAAGCAAGAGCGTAAGACAAATTTCCTTAACACGATGAAGTAATTGTTACGGTACGATAGGATTGTAAACTATCTGTGGAACACAAACAGAAGACAACACTCACGCGAAAGTCATTGTGCAAAGTACGAAGTATTGCAAAAAGAGGGTAAAGAGAGCCTTGTGCTAACGGAGCGTGTCAACAAAACATAAAAATAATATTGGCAGCTGTTGCTGTTAGGAGAAGAAGGCAAAGTATAATTGGATGCTGAGGATTGGATGCAGTATATAGGCAAATCGAAACGAAGCTTAAATTGCACATGGAAAGGAAAAATGTAATTGTAGGGGTGGTGTTTGTTTGTGTGTTTGCGTGTGTGTGAGAAAGAGAGAGAGAGAGAGAGAGAGATAGGAGAGGAGTGATTAAATAGAGGATGTACGTTTGGTGTAGAAGACACGCATTTTATATGACGTTATACGATAACAGAGCAAAATGGAATGTCATAAAAAGTGAGAATGGCGCTTGCTGAAGATAATGAAAAGGTAACTAAAATAATACAAAACTTCTTAGTAAAGGAAGAATGAAAGAAAAACACAAAACATGAAACAATTTGAAACAATTACGAAACTCCTAAACAGTTTAGATTCGTGTGAGAAAAAAAAAAAACTACACAAGACTATTGCATATTATGTACTAAAAATGACTACCAAAACGCGCAGCATACTGGAAAAATACTAAAGGCCAAGTGCGTAAATCTGCTGCGGTGTAGTCACCAACTGGTGCGCCAAACGTGTACACATACGCACTGCACGTCCAGAAAGACAAAAGAGAGAAAGTGAGGCATTTTCTTAGGGGAAAAGTGATTGAAACTAACATGAGAGCAAAAAACTAACAAAAACGTAACAGTCGACGAAAAGAAGATAATATATTCAAGACAGGAGACAACATTGCAGTGTAATAGTATGTTAGCGTTACTGCGGTACTACATTGAAATATGGACAGGAAGGCAAAGGCCACAAGTGTCGCATAGAGGGAAGAACGAACAAAACAAATAGTAATAAACCTTATTAATAATAAAATCTGTCGAGTAAGAGTATACTGTACTGTAATACTTTTCCTTGAGAAGAACTGAGTAGGCATTTTCGGTGCTCGATGATCATCTTTTGATGGCAGCGACTGTCACTTAATTTGTAGTACTACTTTGTTTGTATTTTGTGTTTTATTAAAAAAATGCACTACAGCATTAACGCTATTACACTCACACATACACACACATTCAGTGGAAAGTCTGCATCCAACGTGGATACGTCGTTTTATGCCGCTACGTTTGCAAATATCGTCAAGTGAGAATGGAGCGAAAATAAAATGACTCTAACCCGTTTTCTTGCTATGTGTGTGTGGTAAGTGTTTGGTTTTGTTATATCAAATAGCATAAATATATTATTCCTCCAACTCCGTTACAACCAACTTCGAACCGTTTGTGGCAATACAGCAAAGTAAACTGAAGCGATGAGTTAATTTTTCTGTATTTGCCTCAATTTTCAATTTTCAATCATCGTTTTACGTTTCGACTACTCTGTTGCTACGCTTTAGTGTGCGCATATTATCTAATAGATGGTTTTGTAACTATATATTTAAATGGAATCATGTTTTGGCGTGTTCTCGATTGTACACTAGTACGATCGAGGGGTTGTAATTATGCTTTTTCTAGAGAGACCAGCAAACAAAACAACAAAAGGCAGAAGAAAGGGACTATTGAATGATCATTTCGGTCGTTTTGCATAATTTTTGGTGAAAATATACGAATACAATATATTATATATGGAATAGCATCTGTTTTCTTTAACGCGTTGTTTTTTGTTTCATTTTTTCACCTCGCTTAAGGCAAAAAGCAGGACACGGAACGAACTCTTTGCTAACGAACCGTCTGTTATACATGCACCTATTATCATTACCATCATCATCATCGCGTGGCTGTTACAATCTAACAATTAAGGGGGAGAAAGGAGTGGGTTCTAGAGCTCAACAGGATGATATACCTCATGCGCACCGAATTGCATTCGATATTAATATGCTTTATGTTTAGTTTTGGATCGGTTTGATTTATGCCTTCGAGTATAACAGTTTCTAGCGCTATACGTACATTACCATGATAAAATAATATTGGATAGTAGGAAAAAAAAATTAATCAAAATTGAAGAAGTAGAAAATGCATCCACTTTGTAATTCTTTGTTCGCATATATGCAGCGTGAGCGTATATAATCGCGGGTTAACATAATTCTTGTGAAAACGTAGAAACACGAACCAAAAAAGCATGAGGTTTGGTAAAACAAGCTTCCTTTCGAAGCCGATAGCGGATTAAAACCTACGGACAAATATCAGTCATTTTTGTTATTATTGCTTTGCAAGGAAGAGAAGTGCAGTCCACTAAATAAGACTGTTCGTTCGAATAGTTAGGGAACGACGATCGGACGGGATGATGGAACTCTATCTGCTACTTATAACATTTACACCGAATTTGGTGCACGAATGTCAGGTGCTACGCGTGAAATCGGCAAACGAATGTGATTATAATATCGAAACGTAACGTTAAAGCTCCTTTTCTTTTAGTAAAATTAATTGAGTAACAACTACCTTACTTCATATCTGTATGTGTGTGTGTGTGTGTTGCATTATATATCTGCTGGGGGATTAGGCTATGCAAAAGATGGAATGCATCTTGTTTCGGGCTAGCTACAAAAGCACAGATTCGTGTAGAGCAAAACACAATTGAGTTTTTTTTATCTTTCGAGGGCAAACAATAGTTAATTGTATAACATCGTTAACCAAGAGATTGGCTTGGGCCACATCGCAATTCATATAAGTAACATCGGTTGCGAGCTTCTTATTTGAAAGCTTCTTATCAACTCGTCCGAATGGACTTGGTCCAACCGGGCATATAATTCTTAGATAATCGAAAAGCTAACTTTCTGTTACAATCGCTCAGAATACTTCAACCTCAATGTTTTTATCCTCCCGTCGTACTATTACCGTTGCTGTACGATTGCGATGGATTGATCTGGATTCGAATCTTATTCGAGTCGGACTGTATCTGATTGGTCGAACGGGACGACCCTAGTCTACTGCTAGAGTAGACACCCCCTTGAGCGGCTGTTCCCCTGGCTCGTTGAAGTGATGTTGGTGGTGAGACAGCTAAGGAAGCTGGCCCGGAAGCCGTACCATACTGATACTGTGGCAAACGCTCAGCGGCATCAGCTGGTTTGCTCGACGAGGAGCTGGTGGGCAATCGGGAGGATTTTTGTGCAGGTATCCCCGATCGGAACGAGCCATGTAGTGAACCCGTAGGTGATGTTGGTGATTTCAATCCGACAGGAATGCGAGAGTGTCCGGCCGGCGGAGACTGGATGCCACTACTGGCGGATGCGGTCGAGCCGCGGCGCCTCGTACCGGTCGGTGTGTTGGTGGATGATGAAGACGCTTGTGGAAGGTGCGTAGAATCGGTGGAATACTTACGCTTAGCACTGCTGACGGGAATGGCCGATGATGTAGGAGATGTATGACCGTCGGAATGCACCAATGGAATGAAGTGAGGTTTTCTTCCGGATAGTGTGGCACTGTTCGTTGGAGAAACGGGCAGTAGCGGTGCCATTTCGTTGGTTGGTGTTGTACCGTTCTGATGATGTTGACCGGACGTTGTTGCATTTGACGGTGGTTGTCTTTGGCGGGGTCGTTGCCGGCTTCCCGTGCCGGAGCCAGAACCGGAACGCTGGTAGTGGGGCAGCTGTGAAGGACGACTAACTGGAGGTGGACTGGTGGAGGAATCGTCGGACGATTTGGTCAGCAGCTTGTCTTCATCTTCCTGATGCCGGTGAGTGGTAGCCGCAACTCCATTCAGTACCTCCTGCTCGTCCTCCTCGCCCTCTTCCTCATCCTTGTTGAAAAAACGATTGTAACGTTTCGTGGCACTAGTCGCTGCCTCACCCGACAGTCCGCCATCCGAGGGTAATGGATCGTAATCGAATGGTGAACTATCGTTGCCACTGTTTTGTCGCGAAGATGCTTTAATTTGTCGATATTCAACCCAATCTCCTCCAGCATCACTCATCGGTGACAATGGAGCACCGTCAGTCGTGGCACCTTTCGGTGAAAGATTGCGGTACTGTATGTTATAGTCGCTCTTGTGACCACGGGAGGATTTGTGGGTTTGCATCGTACTACCGGCGCCTTCGTGCAGATCCGAGGATGCATCATCCGGATGCCACTGACGCCGTCGAGGACTATCGTAGTGGGATTCTTCTCTGCTTTCAATCGACTCATAGATTTCGCTCCTTGCCATGCGATTGATGGATGCCCCGGACGTTTTCGTTACGGACACTGTTTGTCGCACAACGTACAGATCTTCCGTCGTACTTTTTAGCAAACTACTGCTACTTCCAGCCATTGCTCCACTGCCACTGCTGCCAGATAGATGCTGCTGTAGCTTCGCTTTGGCCAGCTCCTCGAACGATGTCATACGATGTATGCTAGACTCTGACCCATTGCGACTGCCGTACGTTGGTAAACCCCCGCCGACACTTAACACCAGACTGTTGTGGCTGCTATGGTGATCCGGTGGCACGTACTTGCGATTTTTCAGGTGGCTGCACTCGATGATAAATTCACTGTCCAGCGTTGGTGCCGGCGATTTTCGTGACATACTGCCCCGCCGAGACGACGACGTCGAGCGTCCATTCGTGGCGTAGGTCTGGGATGCGGAAGGAGATAACGGTGCCGCTGGATACTGCTGCTGGCGCTGGAAATCACCGCTGGTGTAGTCCGAATATCTTCCACTTCCGTACCCGCCCGCTACATTGCCATTGGACGTTGTGCTACCACCAGCTTTAGCGTTGCCCGATTCTTGAAGGTAAAGATCAATCTCACTGTTGCGACGCGTTTTGCATTCTTCCTCCTCGTCCTCATCGTAGCTGGCACGGGAAGAACGGTTGCGATGCACTCCTGCCCCATTCGTGCTAGATATGGTGGACCGATCGTGATTGTTTGCGCTGGCCGATGTCCCAGAGCCAAGGGCAGTTGTGAGATGTTGCTCTTCCGGGGGAGCAGGTGGTACGTAAATACGCACTACATCTTGTGGTGACATTGCCCGGGGAGTCATTAGCTGGAGGGCTGAAGGACTACGCTCTACCACACTCGTTGCACCGATGGCGGATCTTTGGGAAGGAAGAAAAGGAGCATATTAATAATCGGCATAACGGCAGTCATGTGAAGTGCGATTTGTTAGTGAGTGCAGAACACTAACACCGTCAGATTATGTGCGATCTCCAGTACACTTTTTTACCACTCTTTTCTCCTGAAATCGAACAACTGATAGGAAATTGGAGCGTTATGTTAAAAACAAATTCACTATTTAACAATACGCACTTTAACTGGGGTTGACTAGTGCAAAATTGATATCAACAATATTAGCGTCTTTTTGAACTCTATATCCATGTTGTGCATTAATTTTGTACAACGTGTAATATACACTCGAATAGAATTATTGGCTTGTTTCTGTGTAATAATTCATAAAGCTACGTGTATATTTGGGATTTGTCCTTTGCGTTGCAATTCCACTGGTTAAAGAAGTTAACTAATGATTAAATAAATAAAGTAACATAATGTAATTAATAATATATAAATAATAATATAAAATTAAAAAATTTAAGGAAGTCTAGGTAAACAAAACAACTAGCTTAGAAATTTAAATCCATCTAAATCCAACATAAAAACAATAACATCCCATTCTGCTTTGACAATCCAACGGCCAAATAAAGAAACGGAAGCGATTAAACGTGTAACATACAGTATTTATACCACATTGAATAAAAATACAAAAACAAACATAAAACCATCAGCATTTTGTACACCGAAGATAGCAGTTTGCTTTCTTCAAACGTTTGCTAAACACCAGGCTTCGAAGAGCCAAAACCTATATGCAATGCTCTTTACCACAAAGAATAGAACGACAGCCGGGCATGCACGGCAACACTTGCGCATACACTACAGCAAGACGCTGAACTTACGTTGCACTTCTAAGCCTGACCGCCCTCGTCGCGGCGGTGGAGGCGGTGGCGTACGTGGCACCACTGCCGGTACCATGCGACGCCGATGGCATCGACGACTGTTTTCGCTTTGATCTGAAACAAAACCACGTCTTAGGAAGGATGGAAGGAAAGAAGAACGGTACAAAGAGAATACGCAATATTATTACACTCCTTAGGCGACTGTTTTGTTTTAGTGGCACAGAAAGGCTACGAAATGGCGTTCTGGCCCAACTATCAGACGCTATTCTACGATAACGGTTAACATAAATCGAATGCAGCAACAGAACTGCTGGTAGATGCAACCAAAATATACCAGCAGGACAAGCGCGCACATACACACACGTACACACAACGAGATGATGTGGAAACAGAAAATCATGATCGTCTAAGGAATGAATAATATCTAACACGAGGCGTTGGAAAATTACGAATGAGACTTGATTGAAATGATCGCAATGAACATAATTCAACAGTCAGTGCAGCAAATGGAGAGAATGTTTGTATCCTCCTGGCGTATGGGAGTAGGTTTTGCGTACCGTTTTACTATCAAATCAGCGTACCGTTTTAATGTATATATATAAATGCGTGATAATTTTTTTTACCACTAGACACATAAACGCAATTGCGTACAACAATTTCACTGCGAACTTAAAATAAATACTTACACAGGACTGCTTTCCCCGTCGCCCTCATCCTCGCTTGGAATCATCTTCTGGTCGTCGACGCAGAAGTCGAAAGCTTGATGAGAACGCTGGCTTTGACCACCGGAAAGCACGCTAAGATCCGCGGTGGATGTAACGGAGGTATCGGCAAGCGATTTACGCGAGCTTCCCAGCAACGATCCGCCATCTTCCGATTCGGGTATGTGGTGCACTGCAATAAACAGAGGAACAGATGAAAAAGTGTTTGAATTAGTTTGCGTTGTCTAGTCTCAGGTTTGCATTCCTGTTTGCGGTTTACAAAGTGCATAGAAAATCGACACACACCGCACACATTAGAAAAAGCTCGTTTTAGTGCTAAATATTAGAACAACGCTATTCAATGCAAAATGATGCTATGCTCGGAGCTTTTGTGTAGTGCCAGCTGTACATTGTCCTATCCAGTAAGCAGTTTCGAAAAACTTTAAAGCAATAGAGTTGAGAAACATCGTAACTACACACCTTGCCATATCGTTTACATCTAGTCAAGCAACGAGAAGAAAAGCAAATTGTCGCCTCAAATGCAAACTCGGGGCAATACTGCGTGTTAGAAAGAGATATGTATGAAATTGCACGTATCAGATTATGTACTGCTACACACTCGATATTCGTGAGAAGCATCATGTAGCGGTGTAATGTTTTGCTTTGACACTCGTTAATCTTGCTTTAGTGGTTTATTGAACATTAACCTGCCTACCTGTATTTAGCTGTTGCGTGGAACCTCCTGGAGCGGCAGCAATTCGATTGAGATTAGCGATTTCCTGTTCGGTTATTTCACGCCTAAAAGAAAAGAAATTAAATTCATAAGTATGACAAATAATTCAGAATTTTGGTAAAGTTATGTACTTAAGCTTCACTGTTTCCGTCACTTCTTTCTCGGTTTCGCTAAACTCCTGCTTTCTTCGGCCGATCTGAAACAGAGTGGAGTAGTTAATAGAAAGAATATCACTAGACGGTAGAAACCTGCTACCTGTGCGGCTGCCGTAGGCTCAACGAATACGCCGAATTCTTTTTTCGGCAGTTCGATCTCACTGGGTGGAGGCGGTAGTTCTAAGCCGGCCTTTCGCAGTTCCTCCATACATTGCTCTAGATTCTTGATCACCGTGTCATCGTCGTAGCCAAAGTCTTCGCAAAGACGCGTCTATAAATTCAAGGACGTCAAAGAGAAGCAAAACGGTGCTATTAATAAAACCGTCAATTTAAGTGCATTAATAAATAAATAGTTTACCTGTATGTACTGAACTATTTGATCCATATCTCTTAGCTTCAATATATATTGCTTGTGCATACGCAGTATGTTATAAGCCATGGCTGTGACCACCTTTTCCCCATCGAGCAGATAAATGTCCCAAACGCGTAAGCACAAGCTGAACGGAATCTGCATGGTGGTTATGAACCAATGCAGGCAACAATACACAGCCGAACGGACAAAACAATGAGGCATAACAACAAACAAAGAGACACAGCCCCAATGTTATTGTACAAATGGTACAGGACGAATCATTTGCCATAGTGTATAGTGGTTCATTTGCAGCCAGCATGTGCGAGTGTTGAAACATTAGGTTACCCGACCGCCAGAAGAAGAAGAAAACAGACATGAAACATAAAAAATGATTAGACATATTGAAGCACTGACAGATAAACGAATAGACAATGTACACCACCCACATACAAAAACGCAAAACGTACCCTTTCGATAAACACAACAAAGAACCATTTCAAAGAGTACAGGATCGAGTCGAGATTGCACTGGTCAAAGTGTTTCTTAAGCTTTGGTATGAATTTGGTTATGATTTTGTCGTGGTGTGCTAGAAAACGGGTCAGCTTCGGGAAGCCTGCAAAGAAGGATGCCGTGCAATGATCAAGAAAACCACACAAAAACATTTGCATTGAACCGCCACCGAACAGTGTTACAATGGACAACGTCCATGCCGCCACGTCTTACCTTCTATGAATAGACCGTGCATCGCGAATTTTGCATCGGCTAACAGTATGCTGAGGGCCCAGAATGCTTCCTCTTCTTTCATATACATCAGTAACACACCGGCTAATCCGGACATTCCCTGACAGTAACCAACCTGAAAACGAGAAGCACATTATACGCATCCTCCGAGCACACATCGATTAAAGTCCGCCAACGCATACCTCCGAGTTATACATACTGTATGCTACCAGTACATTGAACAGACTTTTTTGCATATCGCTGTAACGCTCACGGTAGAAAATGTGATCCCGGAACTGTCGATTCACGTCCTTGTCGATTTGACGTGCCTCCGTACTCCAGTTTCGTGCCAGCTCGAGCATCTTCTTGTACTTGCCCTCCTCGCCTTTCATCACCTGCTCGAGATTTAGCAGCTTACACCAAACCTGCCCACGGACCTTCTCCGGTATTCCTTTGAACACGCGCTTGCGCACCTTTGCCTGAACGGCCTTATCGTCCCAGGATCGTTTCGCTGGTTGGGAGGATACTCCGAGCAGCTTGAGCCACTTCTTCACCCGGCCCATTTCGATCTCCAACGCTTTGGCTTCATGTGGTTCGCGTTTGCGCGGCAACCTTCTATCGTGAATGAATCCATACCTGTAACGAATAGTGGTTGTTGTAAGTAAAATGTGAGTTGTTTTTTTTTATTCCGTAGTGACGGCCAGGCCGTATTGCGAAAATGTGAGTTGTGGTGTGGTTAAAATTCTATCATCTTTTAGTTGATAGTCTTTTGGTGCGCGTAGCTTTCATAGCGAAAAAAATATAATTAATATTATTTTATCTGTTTTGCCAGTGCCATTTTGACAGTGTGCGGTGGAATGCATACTAATGAAACGGGTGATTGAAAACGAGTCGAGTGTTTAATCTATACAACTCGGCCATCGAAGACGGCAAATTTCCGGTTCGACAGTAGAATATCAACAATGTCGTCTACTGGAAAACAAGCATTGTGGTAACAAACCACAGTCAGAGGAAGCAAATAAATAAATTTGTTCGTAAATCTATTTTAATAATTAAAATAATCATCAAAACATTGTGAAATATTGTTAGATGAGATAAATCAGACACAAACGCAGTATTGCATAAAACGTATATAAAGCGTCCACTATGCTATTATTCGCGTAGTAGCTACCATTTAAACCGCCCACGCGTTTTAGGCTCCACACCACACACAAGGAACGTGGGAGTAGCCATGGCTGCACGTGTATTACAGCTTCCAAATAAAGTTCGAACCCACATCGCTAACGCCTCCGTGAGCATTAGACTGTTTTACATGGGAGTCAATGTCGAAACCAAAATCTACTGTCTTGCCGATACTGTTTCTTACATTATTGCAATTAAATTGAAATTTAACAATACAAAATGGTACTAGCAAAGACGTTTTGTATCATCCCCTGGTCAGCAGAAATGATAAAAACTTACCTATCCGTCTGGTGGTACACTTCAAACTGGGGATCCTCCCACGGATCGATCTCGGCTCCCGGTTCCCGGCCCTTATCGTAACGCTGGAAAATTTTCTCCCGTTCCTCCTTCGCTCGTGCTATCAATGCCTCTTCGTCCATGTTTTGAATGTTATGCGATGTTTACGACTTCAACTATCGGTGTAAACAAGATCTTTTCCACTAGAGCACTAGCAATCTGTAACACTCACACTTTTCCCACGTTTGTATTATATTCGCTGAAGCGTTTTATCATTGCAACATGAAGATGCCATCGTTCGATCACTATTACCACGTGCGCAGATCATGAACAGTCACTTTTGATGGTATAGTACATCAGAACCTGCTGATAGGTGAAACAAACATAAACTGTTTTCGTACAATATTTCTTATTACTATTCATCGTACGCTGCTTCCTGCCGGACGTCATACACCAAATGGTTTCCGTACGAGCCTCCTTAGATTTGACGAATAGGGAAAGCATGCTCGGAAAGCAGTTATCTCACCAACAACCTACTTAGTATGGGATTGATAGAGTTGAACACTGCTGCTGCTGCCTCTAACACCCGACAAATGCGCATAATTGTGTCACTTAACATTTTGACCAGCGGGGCGCACAAAACAGCAACACATTTGGAGAAGCTTAAAATATACATTTAACGTTTTATAAATGAACACTGTTTACGCTTTGTTGAATGCTGTTTTGCACTATCACCATTCGCACACAAGTTGAAACTGTATCAAACAAATCAGTCACTGGCATGCTCTTCTCTGCCCTCTTTGACTGGTTGGCTGCTTGAAGGGAAGATGATTAATTTTTCTCTAGCACCTTCCCGCATTTCCCTCCCCTATCATTGCAGATGGTGAAAGGCAAACCACACCGAAAGGTCGTCGTTGAGTAATTTACCGAGAAGCGGGTATGTACCGATTAATTTCAACCGACGAACCCATGGCTTGCTTGAGAAATTAATTAATACAACGTTGTGCTACTTCGAGTGACGACGAGAACAGGACGTGTCCCTGGCGGAAGTGGCAGACGTAGTAGGCGTCGTCAACGTTCCTGCATCAGTGTGGACTATCAACAAAAATCTCTCTCTGCAATGACATGCACTGGCATAAGCGAGTCTTATCTTGGATGTATGTAGCTACTCTGCCCTTTTTTACACATAATGTGTCACCCTTTGCCGCTGTGCACTGCTGTGTTTTGCAGCTCATGCACCTGTCAAATTGTTTGTAACACGTCTTCCAGCAGCAGCAGAAAAAGCGCACTATGTCCGGGGATCACGTTTCTCAATAGTTTTCCGCTGGATGCGTTCTTGCTTACTCTGTGCGTCTCTCCGCAGGTTCCTACATTTACAACTCATCTGACCCACTTCTCCTCTTGCCGAGAGCCCGGAAGCGGCCCACATTTATTCATTCACCATCTTCCAGCGTAGAGGTTCCGGGCGAGAGCAGGGAACTTAGCACTAGCGGAAAAACACCGTTCGTGGTATTTTATAGAGCAGCCGCCTTGATTACCACCACACATCATCTCACTGAGCAGTTTTGCGAATGAATGAACTTCTCCCAAAGCTGTTGGCCTTTCATCCTTTCACTCGTTTCGATCCGAAAATTGTGCAATACACAAATCAATGTTTATCACTGGTGGCGGTGGCTTCCTGTGTTCCGCACCTGTTTTCACACGAAACCAGTGGATGAATTTTCCACGGATAATATGAACAACAATGTGTTCGCTCTCTATTTTCCTGCACTACATGCAGTGCATTTGTGTACAATTGAGTATAGCTCACACGATATGTAGATTGACTTAATTTTCAACTATATGCCAGCATACGCACTTACAATCGATTTGACATTTTTAGTCGACCGAAGGCGACGACAACAGCAAACTTGCTGTACGAACTACACAATGTCTAGTTTCACTAACACGAATGCTTTTTCTTTTTGGGATCACGGACCGACTGGTGACGACTGTGCGGAAGAAGCGGTGTTTGCCAAGAAAGTTGTTGGAGCAACAGAAAAAAGCCCCGTATGCTTTTGCCTATGCTTTTATGTACCCGTTGCACGCATACAAGCGCATGTAGGGTTTGCGGTGAAGGACAAGCTGTCAAACGGAGCTGTCCAATTTAATCGAAGTAGTTAGATCCTAAATTTCTTTCATTTTCTTTAATGGTGTTTTTTATCTACATTATTATCAAAACTCGGAGTAAATTCTTATTTCCGAACCTGTTTCTATCTTCAATTGGATAACGAATAATAATTTTTAAAAGTCAATGACAGTTGCGTAAAAGATCAGCTGTGGCTTTTCGTTTGACAGCTCAGTGCTATTTGTAAACATTTCCCAAATCAGTGCAATCACATCCGCTGCGTGTGCCGGAAAATCGTTCTACAACAAATTCATCTGCAACGATGAACGTTTTGCAAGGATTGAGCCGTATTGCCCATCAATCGCTCCGTAGAACTATCTGGTAAGTGGTTAAACTCGAAGTGCACCGTGGTGTTTTATGTTGACACTAATTTCCCTGATACGAATGCATCCTTCCACTAGCACATCTCTGGTACGACGGTCCACCTATGAAAGTGATGGCAAAACGTCGGTAACGATCCTTAATAAGGAAGCGGATGCTGGACTGATGATAAACTCCTATAGCCAGTTTGGATTCCGGTTGAACAACGACATGGTCGTTATCGGTCCAATGGCCATCTTTTCCCGCACAGTGCTGTCGTGGAACGTGGAGAGCCATGAAGACATAAACGACGAATCATTGAGTTTGTTTTGCGCAATCGAGCCCAAAATTGATGTGCTCGTTGTGGGAATCGGCGATCATACCATCACGCCTGCGTTCTCGAAAAAGATTATTGACTTTATGAAGCGTTACAAAATTAACGTGGAGGTGCTCGGCACGGAGCAAGCATGTTCGACGTTTAATTTTCTGAATGCGGAGAATCGAGTCGTTGCAGCGGCCCTAATTCCTCCCATGACAATGCGTGTGAATGAGGACGATCTTATGCAGAAGCAGATATCGATTAGCAAATCATTTGAGGTTTCAGATAAGTAATCCAGATGGAAAAATGTTAGAAAGGCAAGCATGGCGGACAGATTTTGTACATAATAAAGGGATAGTACTACTTCTAGTCTAAATGATACGTAAAATCAAAACTAGTAAGAGTCGTATTTTCCCGCTTAATATCACAATAAAATCTAACAGCTTCATTTAAGAGTTCTTACTTATAATAGTTCATTTTTTATTTTCTTTCTTTTTTCACATTTTTATGGTACCTTTTTACACAACATAAAAAGATATTTTAAATCACAATGATCGCTTTCGGCGGTTCGGTGTTTTCCGTTTTCCTAAAGATTTTCAGGCCCCGTTTTCCCTCGGATCAGCAGTGGACAGCTCTCTACGTATTCCAATGGGGATTATCGAGAAGCTATTCACAGGCCACCAGATTTGGGTTCCTGCACAACAAGTCTTCTCTCCCACGCAGTATGCAGTAAGTCTGTATTAGAAACATATTTTACACCAGATTACTTTACGTACAGGATGTTTTTGGTAGCATAGTTACAATGATCCATGTTCATTTGCTTTCTTTTCTGGTTTATCCTCTACCACTATCCGCCACACTTTTTGTTTGTGTGTCCTACCTTTTCCAATTTTAAAGTTTCTTTTTTGTTGTGTTTTGTCGCCAAGCAGCAACGTTTCTTAAAGCTATTCGATCAAATGGAATTAGTAACCAACTAGATTCGCTCGTACCTTTGATCTATCTAATGCGGGACAATCGGACTTTACCCCATTTTTCACCACAAACCTCTAAAAGGATGTAAGCGCAACGTAACAGGAGATAAAGGTTGTGGATCCGGCCGTTAACGGTAACCGGGTTCGAAACTTATCATTATCATCATTGCTATTATCCTAACCATCATAAATTCCTAACGGGTTATAGAAAAAGAGAGGAGGCTTGTAACTAATAACTATCGAAAAATAAACGTACAGCAAAACAATTGAAACAGTTCGTCAGTGACTTCCCTTCACCCGAGGGCAACGAAAAACAAACCCCAAAGGAAGTGGAGCATGGCTCTTGCGCGTACAATGACGAGAGTATGCTTTGTGAACGGGATTTAAATACACAGTTTTTGTTTTTTAAAATATGCCCTCCATGGTACTTTCGATTGATATCGCCTTTTTTAAGTGTGTTCTGTCTGGATGAAGATGTACGATGATTTGCTGATTGGCGGTGATGCTTAACATCGAAGCGGAGAAGTGGATGCACTGAGCAAACGATGTTGGTCGTACAGCAACCAAATTTGTTCCCTACAGCACAGTTTTTCGGTGATTGCCACCAGTTGCTTCTCCGCTTCGTCCTTTCGGTCATGCGGTAATGCGAGCGTTGGACTTTTTTGGTTTTGAATTATGTTGTAATGCGTTTCGCTTACTGTTACTGTTAGTGCTTGGCGTCGTACTCTTTCCAGTACTGGTGCTTGGCGCTGCCGTACTTTCATCCGTACTGGTGCTGAGCGCCGCCGTACTTTCAACGGTACTGGTGCTTGGCTCTGCACTTTCATCGGTGTTGGTACTTGGCTCCTTACGTTCACCGGTGCTGGTAGTTGGCGCCGTACATCCACCGGAACCTTTGTTCCCCTTACGTCTACCGGTGCTGGTGGTTGGCGGCGCCGTTCTTCCACCGGTGCTGGTGGTTGGCGCCGCCGTACTATCATCCGTACTAGTGCTTGACGCCGCCGTACTTTCAATGGTGCTGGTGCTTGATTCAGTACTTTCATCGGTGTTGGTACCTGGCTCCTTACTTTCACCGGTGCTGGTAGTTGGCGTCGTACATGCACCGGAACCTTTGTTCCCCTTACGTCTACCAGTGCTGGTGCTTGGCGGCGCCGTACTTCCACTGGTGCTGGTGCTTGGCGCCATCATACCTTCATCCGTACTGGTGCTTGGTATCTTACATTCATCCGTACTGGTACTTGATGCCTTACGTCTCCCAGTACTGGTGCTTGGTACCTTAGTTTCATCCGTACTGGTGCCTGATGCCTTACCTCCCCCAGCACTGGTGCTTGGTACCTTACTTTCATCCGTACTGGTGCTTTGTGCATTACTTCCATCAGCACTGCTGCTAGGTACCTTACTTTCCTCAGTACTGGTGCTTGGTGCCTTACTTCCACCAGCACTGGAGCTAGGTGCCTTACTACCCCCAGTATTGGTACTTGGTGCCTTACTTCCACCAGTACTGGTACTTGGTATCGCACTTCCAGCGGTACTGGTACTACTAGCCGCAGCACTCTTTCTGGTAGTGGTGTTCCAATCTGCCACATGATACGGACTCGCCGGTTGATAGAGCGTTACAGAGGCAATGTAATTGTTTGGCATCACCTCAAAAATCATATCCTGATATCCAAAGCTTAAGGTTGATCCAAACACGTTCGCCGTGTTCATTGAACCGACTCGATGAAGCACCACGGGCCGTTCTGACGGTGTCAACCGGGCAGCAACTTCGTCCCATTTGGAGTAGGCCGTTATGATAACCGGTGCATCTAGTGGTACATCTTCGAGGATTCTAAAAAAACAACCAGAAACAAACGTTAGAGTAAAGATGCAAGCTTAACGAGTTTTGCTTCCGACTTACTTATCCGCTACTAGTTCTAAGTGAAACTCGCACCGATGGTACATGTTGAAATTGTAATGACCAGGGTAGTTTGTGTGCATAATGATCTTCTTCGTTTTGTGCGTACGCGCATCAAACAGTACGTCGATGCCGAGGGTAAAGTAGTTGAAGAAGTAGTCACTCCGCTTAGACTGAACACGTCGGTGGGCGCTCGGGGAATGGATTTTCATCTTATCTTCGCTTTTGTAAAATACCCTGCAAAAGAAACGGCATGATAATAATTCATACATTTAGCATCAGCATCACAAAGTACGTGTACGTACTTTGACGGTGCGCCAAGATTGGTGGTCACATCCTGGCAGCTATCACCAAAGAGGATTTCACGCGTTAGGCACTGCTTGCGCGGTTCCAGAGACCGGATCGATCCTTCCGTGTACAGCTGTAACCGGAGCCCCCGCGTCCCGTGCGCACTGCGCATCACGGTTGCTGCTTCCAGGTAGATCTGCTGCTGGTAGCAAGACAATGGGAGTGGTGGTGGTCGACTGTCTGCTACGTTCACACCCGAATAGATGGCCATTTTGGAGACGACCGGGGACGCACCGCTGGGAAAGTGCAACGAGCCGAGCCCGTGTCCGTACCCGGGCTGCAGCTTGCTTTCGACCGGGAAGTAAAAGCTTAGCCCACGGAAGTGTAGCGCAAACAGCTGCTTGGCCGCATCATACACGCCCGGATGGGTCGCACCGAACGAATGTTCGATCTCTTCGATCGATGGCACAACCTCTGGCGAGTTGAACGTCATCGAGCAGTACTTTAGTTTGACCAGCTTCATGTTGAACACCTCGATGGTCCGCAGTCGCTGCTGAATTGGTTCGAATATAAGGCGTATACCATCCTGAACCATATTTATAATTATGTCTAAGTTAAGCGGATCCTGGGAAGCGACAGAAGAGGGTAAGTAACGGTATTGTTCGCTGCCAATCTTGCTTGATAAGGAACTTACCGTATCGGAATAAAGCACCTGCACGCCTTTAATAATTCCTACTTGCGACTGTATGATGGCAACTGCTTGAGAAAAATGCATTCCTGTAAGTAAATAGTAGGTAGGGAAGGTTGTTTAAAGCAAATTCGCGTTAACGTCCGCATGGTTATAAGATCTGGTACACATATTTGTTTGTAATGATTCCCCTGGGGCAAGAAACCATGGGCCAAATTCATTTAGGCTCAGTGTCAGTCGTTTCATTTCAGAAAGAAACCGACAAAGAATCAAATGCACACTTTGTGGCCAGCAGCAGAAAAAAAACATATCGCACAACTTGCAAGTTGTTTATTTTCCTCCTTGTGTTCATCACGCAATCTCTCTAACAGCCTGTCAGCTGATTTTGCATCATTGTGTTGGTGTAAAGCGACAAATCCAGCATACACATCCCACCACTACACTCACACGCTCCCATCTGGTGTATGCGTACGACGCGCTTTTACACCTAGCAGAAACGAGCTTTTTTCACCACACACTCACAGCCTGCTTATAAACACACACAAATCGTCCCAACCCTGCAGCAGCTACTGGCATACTACTGCCAAGTAAAAGAAGAATTGACACACAACAAAAGCAATCGAATGCATGCATACGGACAAGGGAGAAGGGAAACTGCAAAGCACAACTGTCCCATTCGCCAATGATCAAGTGGATAATTTTGGATCGCACTTGGAGTTTTTGCAGTTACCTTCCCTTTTCCAAGGTCACACACTCCCTTGGCTATCGATATTACGCTTTTGGTGTCAACAAAAGCTGCTCTATGCATTTCATTTCGTCCATCTTTTTTGCTTCATCGACATTTTAACTTCAACGGAGTAGTAGCTCGCAGTGGCAGTGGACAATTAAATTAATCCTCCATCCAGCCAGACGGCTGAACAAACAACGCAAGCATCGTTTGATCACAATCAGCAAAACGAATCCAGCTCTCTAGATATGGCATACACACATGCACACATACGCGCGCGCGATTGAATGTTTCATCATTCGCGAATGATGATGAAGGGTGGTTCTGTTGCTTTGTAGCAGCTTACCGAGAACAAATTCCCAATTCTCGGTGGTCGAACCGAGGGAACGCTCCGGAGTAACTTCGAGATCGAGCATCGTGTCTGTGTACTGTCTGTTAATGCGAAAACTACGGGTGAAGGGTGAAGCGAACACTACGTTTATTTTAGCAACTGGCACGAAGAAAACACAGCAAAGCGAATTTTTTCACACTTCGTAACTCTTTTACGCAGTTTTCTTTGTTTTTAATGCTTCACTCAAACAGTACAAGATCCCGTTCTGCAATGCGATCGAAACCATATCTTTCTAGCACTATTCGGAATATACCCGTTTCACTCGAGCGGTAGTCGAGTTGTGCTAGTCGAGCACTTCCGCGCTCTCTATATGTTGAACAATACAGCGTGGAATAGAAAAGGACCGTTTTCACAGAACAAACCAGAAAAGAAGATTTTTAACCAATGGCATGTTTTGTCGGTACACATTATAACAAAGTTTTCTTGGTTTTTCTCTTTGAAAACAGGATGCTACTTATTTTTAAACTTTATGTTTTAAGCAATTCGGCCTGGCCGTTACTATTGAATAAAAAAAAATCATGTGTATGGAAGAAATTGAAATAAAATTTAGCACATAAATCCAAGCATTTCCATTTATTTGTGTTTTTCTATCATCCATAGCCATGCTTGAGTGCCGAAAAGCCTGGATAAACGGCGCTCCACTGTATATGTATGTGCAGCAGCGAATTGAATTGATGTAAAAACGACAGCAATTGAAATTTGAAGCTATGAGCAGAGAGGAACGAAAGAATGCGTGTGTGATATTTTACTACGTCGTCCACCCCTCTACACTTCCACAAAATCAACACGTTACAAGGAACAAGGCACTTTCGTAGGCATCACTGAAAAAGTGCTCGAAAAGGTAGACTGAGAGCTGTTATCGATCCTAAACATTCTGATTTCTGTTTTCGAAATACGTTTGACTCGAACTGCTTGAATTTGTAAAACGGGACGGATGAGGTTTGCCTAGATCAGGTTAAACAGTAAATTACACCAGCAGCACCGGAGCTGTCAAAACGGTGATTTGTGAGCCTTTCTGCCCGAATTTGGCTGATTCGAGATACCTGAGAAAGAGGCATACACTGAGAAAAACATGAATTCATATCAACCGTTATTTATCAACATGAACATGCTGTAACTTACGCGTAAATTCAATGTACTGGAAATTTGAACAATGTAAATAGTATTGCTGGTTTCTTCCCAATTGAAAAGGTGTCAGGGCATCTTGTTACGGTACACAAATGTGGTTTTTTATTGTTTTTCCTCACTAAAGTGATTCAATACATCCGATATCAAGTACTTTGAATAACACACAAATCAAAGCATTTTCTTGATAAATAATGATGACGTGATAAAATACTAGCAAAATATATTGTAAAAACTCATGAGATGATAAAAAATATTGAATTTCTAGAATAATCAAACACATTGTTGGTTACCGAGCGAGAACCCGTGCGTCAAATCACTAATGTCAAAATGTTCTGTATTCCACCACCTATACCATGCATATAATAGTCTTGATTCTGAGCAAAGTCACTCAAATATACAGACAGACAGTTATTGTTGGTCAAGCCCTCTGCTGCAGAAATAATGACTAGCTTGAAATATTTTGCTTTGGTAAGCAAAACATTCCAACAACAGAATATGCTGAGAGCCTTTTTACAGGAACCTTTCGCATGCTGATATACTCAAAAGTTCAATTTATGACTCGATAAATCTCATGTTATGATTGGCAATAAATCAATAACAAAATATTATTGTATATTTGAATTGAAGTAAATAGCGAGTAGCGAACAGCTGCAGTGACAAATTAAAAAAAATCCTCCTTATATTCTTATGACATTTGCAATGCTCAAACAAACTCATCATCTGTCAACATTTGTTCATTGGGCCTGTTTGTCGTGCTCGACCTAGCTGTCACTGTGCGCACTTTTCAACGAAAGAAAAAATGGTGCAGCGAGAGGTACTGAAAAATCGTACCTCATCATAATTTAGCCAATTTTGCACGGTCAGCTTGTGTGGTACATCTTCCTGTTCCGTCAATGTGAACGTTCTAATGTTCTGTTCGTTTGCGTATGAATGCCGTACCGTTAAATAATACTGACGAAACACAGCGTCTGGGTGTTTCAACAAAAAGCCCTTCTCCAGCAAGCAGGAGCAGCAGTGTATGTTTGCGCAATAAATTTCAAGCATTTCGTTGCAAAAAGTGCATGCAGTGCTCTCATCGGTGGTCGATCGATGATGGTGCACATCGCTAGGACGCGGCCTTTCGTACACGTTGTTGTTTGTTCAGGTTCTATTTGTGTTTTGCAGTGCGTAGATCGTTGTACTTGTACGGGAAAATAGGGACGAACGCGTATTGTCGACAACGTAAACATCACCGCGAGCTGGTCCAACAGACCGCATACGTCATATTCCGAAGCAAACATTTTTTGCGAAAGAAGGGGCAGACAATTGCTTCGGAAAACAAAGCCCACCTGAGTATAGCTTGGTTTTTGGAATGTGCGGTGCGTAACAAAAACGAATTTACCAGAATTATTCTCGGAATAAGTTTTAGCTCGTTGTGACTACATTCCGATGAGCTACGAATCCGGCAAAGGTATCGAGAACATTTCGACTGAGTCAGATCGATTCGAAAACGTTGAAAGTGTGCAAATCTATCCTAATTGCGCCACACGTGCGTTGAGATTATCGAGCGACAAGGGGCTATAAGCACCAGCTAGCAGAAGAAATCCACCAAGTGCCACCCCAGCTTACTTCACATGCCGCGGATCAACGTTCTATCATCACCCTTCGCTGCTGTAGCAGAGTCGTGTTATGTTGTGCTTCGTAATACCCAGCCTGTACGGCCAAACATCGCATAGACTGCTGTGTTGAGTATGCCTGTATGGTGGATCGAATGGAGCTGAAGAAAGTAATAGGACTATCAGCGACATTACATAAGCCATATGGCATTCGCTGAACTGAGTCGATCGTAGCCCCACTGGACATTGTCACTCATAAAGAAGTAAGCTACAATCACCGTGACCACACTTAACCATAGCAACCATTGAGGATCCAATCACTGAAAAGAATCAATCATCTGCCATCGACTGCTTTGTTTTTGCGCGTTTTCGTGTGTACTGAGGTGCTAGAGACGCACGGTACAACCTTTACTGTCGCAGCACTGCTACTGCACTGGAAAAAGGGCCTAGGGCCAGCGTGGCCGCAAAACTGCAGCGATGAAATGCGCTCACCTGCACAACATTGTGCAGCTCTCGCTGGTGGAGTTGTGCAAGCTGAAAAAGGTATGTTGATCCCCACTCCGCTGTGTCAAAGATGTAAACATGGGACTACTTTTATAGAAGCTGTTGACTGGGAATGTCTTGCGTTCACTCGGTACACCTGGTTAAATAATTGCGAAAAAGCGATTATATCCTATCAGAGACAGTTGATGGAGTAAACTCTTAGCTAGAAAATGGATTATTCCTCTATTTCAATTGCTTATCCTGTTCTCGACTGTCTTTTTGTTTTGAGCCACCCATTAGCACAAAAAATATGTTAATTTAAATTCATGAAGGAGCCTTCCTGCTTTACTAATTTGACGACTCACTGCTCGCAGTGCTTATGTATCTGATTCGCGAGTCATTTGCGCTTGTCGTTGCTGTTTTTCGGTCGTTTTTTCGGGTTAGGTGGGTTTGTTAACCTACAGCGAGGTGAATCTTACTCGTTTTTTTTTCTATGTTCCTGTAGTACAAAGGTTAAATACAGTTTTTTCGCTTATCTATCACTCTACAGCGTCCTACGGTCGCAAAACACATCCTTTTACTGGCACAGTTTTCACAGTTTATTTTATTATTCCCCATTTCAGGATGAATCGTGTTCGGATTGCGAAACCAATGGGCCTAATCTTTGGATATGTCTGCAGAAGAACTGTCTCCACATTGGATGTTCGGAGCAGTACAAGGATCACAGCACGATACATTTCCAAACGAACCGTACCCACTGTATCCATCTGAACCTGTCCTCCCAGCGTATCTGGTGCTATCTGTGCGAATCAGAACTGTTTCTCACGAAACAATCACATCCGCAACAGCAACAGCAACAACAACACCATCATCATCATTATCACAACCGTCGCACGTCAGTGGTGAGTAATGATTCCAGTGACACCAGCCGCTATTCATCGGCCAACAACGACAAATTGATTGTACATGCGGACAAGCTAGTGTCGGGTGCATCCGCTACGTCCAGTTACGGTGGTACTGGGACGGGCGATTCTTGTGATAGCAGTGGCGAGGATGATGATTTCGAGCGGCATGGCAAGTGGAACGGTTTGGTTGGATTGCAGAATCTTGCCAATACGTGCTACATGAATGCAGCCCTGCAGGCACTAAGCAATAGTCCACCCCTTACTGGATATTTTCTGGATTGCGGCGCCATACTCGAGACGGATCTGCTGGGCGGTACAAACCCTGCTGTTACAAAGCCAGGTCTTGCGAAGCACTACCACAAGCTGATCCGTGAGATGTGGTGTAAGAACAGGCGTTACGTCGTACCTAGTGGCATACTGTGTGGCATACGGATTGTGCATCCCATGTTTCGAGGATACCAGCAGCACGACACGCAGGAGTTTTTGCGATGCTTCATGGATCAGTTGCACGAGGAACTGAAGGAAGTGACTGCCCCTCCACCACCGGATGTACTGTCGCGAAGAGCAGTGGAGGAACTGGAGGAACAGTCCGACGGGAATCCCTCACCGTGTTCGTCACCATCACCATCGCAGTCCGAGGGAGAGTATGAAACGTGCGATAGCGGTGTATCGGAACGTTCGAGCCTCTCGGATGACCAGCTGTCTCCGAGCAAGCTGCTGGCAAGCAAACGTTTCCGCAAACTGTCATCCCGCTCACCAAGCCCAACCGCGTCCGGGGGAGACGACTTGGCAAACCAAAGAATAGTACCAACGGTGGTGCGAACACGCACCAGCTCCATCCGGCAGCAGTCCCCGGTAGGAAGCAATCGATCGAATGTCAGTAGCGTGTCGGGCGCTAGTGTTAATATGACCGCTTCTGGTAGTCCCGGGACCAGCGGTGGCGGTGCAGGTGGCAGTGGAGGAGGGGGTGGTGGGGGTGGTGATCCATCCGATGGTAACGCGGCAAAGGAGAAGCCGCCCCAGCGCTCGATAATAAGTGATATTTTCGATGGCAAACTGCTCTCGTCGGTGCAGTGTCTCACGTGTGATCGGGTATCAACGCGCGAGGAAACATTCCAGGACCTATCGCTGCCCATTCCCGGTAAAGATCATCTTGCCGTGCTGCATCAAACGCAGGGCCTGGGGGGATCGTCCGGATCCGTTTCTGGTGTTTCGCCTGTTTCGATTGGAAATGTAAGCGGTAGTGCGTCAAGCGGAAGTGGCATGGGAGCGGGTCCAAGTGGTGCATCGAGCGGAGGTAGTACAAGCAGCAGTGGCATTACTTGCTCGGACGCTGTCTATCCGGTGAACGGGGATAGTTGGTTGTGGTGGTTTTGGAACTTACCGTTTTGGAGTTGGGTACGGTCGTGGTTCTGGGGACCGGCCGTTACACTGCACGACTGTATGGCGGCCTTTTTTAGCGCCGATGAGCTCAAGGGTGACAACATGTACAGTTGCGAACGGTGCAACAAGCTGCGAAATGGGGTGAAGTATTCGCGCGTGCTGGCCTTACCGGAGATGCTATGCGTACATTTGAAGCGCTTCCGGCATGATCTTTCGTACAGTTCGAAAATTTCAAGCCCTGTTCATTTTCCGCTGTACGGACTGGACATGAGACCGTACTTACACAAAGACTGCAGATCGGATGTGACCTCGTTCGATCTGTGCGCTGTTATCTGTCACCACGGGACGGTTGGTGGTGGACATTACACAAGCTTCGCCAAGCACGATCCCACTGGGAAGTGGTTCGAGTTTGACGATCAGCTTGTCACGCAGGTTACGCCGGAACACGTGCAAAGCTGTGAGGCGTACGTGCTGTTCTACCGGAAGAACAACGCAAAGATGGCAACGGTTCGGGCGCAGGCAAGCAATCTGCTAACGATGCAGGAACACGCGTCCGACATTCGATTTTACGTGTCACGCAATTGGCTTCATCGGTAGGTAGACCGCTCTATATCCGCACCCATTACGACCTTATCCCGTTACACTTTTGCGTATCTATCCCCCTGCCAGTTTCAACACGTTCGCTGAACCAGGACCGATTGATAACTGGACGCTGCTTTGTCCACACGGTGCATTTCCACCCAACAAGGCATCCCATTTCTCCAAACTGGTCGTGCCATTCCCGCAGGCACTGTGGGATTTTCTGTACAAGAAATTCGGCGGTGGACCGGTGTGCAATCATATCTTTCCGTGTCACATCTGCAAAAAGGCTGCCGAAACGCTGTCTCGTCGGCAGCATTACGAGCTGGAAACGTTCACTGCGTACAATGATGATTTTCAGGTACTGGTAGCAGGACTTGCTTATGAAGATACAAAAATAAGTTGTTATTTTATGATGTTTTTCTTCTTCAGTTTAACGATACACCAACCACGATCTACGCGATTTCGATGGCCTGGTTCCGCCAGTGGCAGATGTTTGCACGTGGGCTTACAACTGACGATCCGGGTCCGATCCAAAACAAATCCATTGCCATACAGGGTGACACCAGTGTACCGCTTCGAAATGTACGCCCGTTCTCGGACTATGCCCAGATCAATGCGAACCTGTGGCACTTTTTCCACGGCATCTATGGAGGAGGGCCGGAAATTGTACTACAGGGGAATCCAGTTCCACCACCACCACCGACCGCTGTACCCCAAATGGCGGCACAGCAAGAAGAGCAGACAAAACAACATCCGCAGCAACAGCAAGTGGTACAAAAAGTATTTGTTTAAAAAGTAGAGAGCAATTTTACTGTTATCCCTAATTACAGGAACGATCAACTGAATCAATGGACGTATCGGAAGAAGGATCAGTCACCGTTGCAAAGCAAACCGATCAAGACTCTGCGATCGAAGTGACTATAAGTGAGGCGTGTCCGCCACAATCACAAGTGCCACCACCAGCACAGCAACTTAACCCGTCGTCATCGTCGTCTTCACCGGATGCCGTTAACACCACTTCTACCCTGCCTAGTACCCGTCCCCAGAAAAGCGTATCGTTTGAAGATAAGGATGCGTACCGCGATGAGGATAGTAGCGGCGACGAACTGCCAGATGATGATGATGAACGCAATAGCTCCACAAAGCAGCACATGTTCGTGTCATTTGCTGGTTCAAGTAAGCGGAAATCACATCCCAAGTCGATGGTGGGGTCATCCCGTGGAAAGTCATCTACTAGCTCGGACGCGGCAACAGCCAAACGCAAGCAGCAGCAAGCAGCAACGAACAGTAAGCATCAGCAACATCATCATCAGGAAGCAATAACGACCGTGAATGGAGATAGTACAACGATGGGGGCCGTTTCGACCGCTGCACATGGAGTAGAGCATTTGGAAATAGGCACCAAGAAGGATCGACGACATAAGGCTAGCTTTATGAAAGCGAACGGTTTCTTCGGGCCAGAAGGTAACGAAATTCGGTCACGTCTTAGCAAGACTTTCATTAAAAGTGATGTATTTTTCTTTTAGGAAAATATCAAAGTTCGTCTACTGACTATTCAAATGGAAACGAAAGTTTCGGAAACGCCAGCACGACGATTCTTTCTCGGGCAGAATCATTATCTTTTCATACGATCTCGGAACCGGGTACCGCAATAAACGGACGCCCTATCGCCAACTCATCCTCTGTCCCTGCGTTCGGCGTTGAAGCTTCTGCGCTGGCTTCCGATTCGATGAAAATGACCGTGGAAGAGGATAGGCCCCTTTTGCAGCAACCCAACGATTCAACGAAACACGAGTCTACTACCGAGTTGTTTGAGGCCGACAGTGACAGTAAAACTGGCAGCGGTTCGCTACCCTCGACAACTTCCAGTGCCAAAATGTATCAGCAGCAGCAGTATACGTCCTCTCGCAAGGGACATCATCGTCACACTGGCAGTGCCGTCTCGGAAGCACTGTCCGGTTCAGTGACAGACAAGCTCGCCGGAGGCATGTCGTTCGGCCGGCGAAAGCTCAAGATGAAGTACATGAAAAAGCTGGCCGTGCGAAAGGTGGGTGGTGGCAGTAGCCGTGGACGTAACGGGGCAGTAGTGGAAGGTGATGCCGGTGGGGCCGATGACGGTGGTGATTCGGTGGTCCCCCTGGCCATGAACGGTGTCGGGGATGGATATTCGGCTAGCGAAGGGGAAAGTGTGAAATGAGATCGGCTGCGTCGATTCCGCTTTCCCTCGCTTCGATGAAGAGAACAACGGGTGGAAGGGTGGAACGTGGAAAAACATTCGCATTGTTTTGTGTTGCGCTTCATTGTATGATCCGTTTCTATTCGTTTTGTTCTGTATTAGCTCTGGTGGCAGAAACATAGCTTTGGTGAGTGTGAGTGCGTTTTTTTTGTCAAATAGTAATTCCATTTTATTCATTCGTTTGTTCTTTACTGCCCTTCTTTGTTTCGGAATGTTCGAATAGATGTTTCATCGTTAAGTTTGGGTGGGCTAGAGATACGTTCGGTGCTTAGAAAAGAGAAGTAAGCAAAATTTGTATTTATATTTATTTAAGCAACGAGTTTTGTTCTCAGACAAATTATTGGGAATTATTATTACAGCGAATTATTAGCATAGCTCTGGATGGTGTTGTGTATCGTTTTGACGGTTATGATTTGCTTATGTCTTATTAGATTTATGAGTTTTGTACATTCTGTTCATTGTTAAATCTTTTGTGTCCTTATTGAAGAAAATTAATGTTTTTAAACCGTCGCAAGACATCAACCCAAGCGCAGTGGATATGAGAGTATGAGACAGGGGAGAGCATGTCTGAAGCGATACAGTTTTGAAGCCAAAAGTCTAGAAAGAAATTGGGGGAACACTGAAGAAATCGGAAGCATTAAAAAAGCAATTAGTGATGCATATAGTGTGAAAAAAATACACACGAAAATCATCCTTATAAAACACATGGTGTGGCGGTGTTAGGCAGAATACAGTAAATGCTGATAAGTATGTTCAGTCTTTTTTTCCTGCTAACGTTCTGGATCACACGTACAGGCTGCGAAATTTGGAGCAGGAAGCCAACGCTTTCTGGTAATAGTATATTTCAAGCAAGTTGGGAAATAATGATATGCCAAGGCGAAAGACATACACATAGAATAATGTTTAAGTGTTGAATAGGTTATGTGATTAAAATCAGTTCTTTGCGGTTTAATGATACGCATGTTCTACACTTTTCACCTTTTGGCGGCTTCAACCAGCAAGTTTCTTATAGGTTCTAATTCGGGTGATGATGCGCTCCGTGCGGCACAGTAATTTGCATTTCTGGGATGGTATTACTTTAAGCAACGGTTGAGGTTAACGGTAGTTAATAGAACATTGAGTTTCGTGCATATAGAGAACCATCAAGAAAAGCGATGGTCCGTGCTGAGGGAGTAAGGAATTAGTGCTAGGGGTTCAATGGGCTAGAGGCAATTTTTGGCCAACTGTGAGGGGCGTGTTACAATTGTAGCGATTTTGGGTTCCAGTCGTCTGCACTTATTGTCATCAAATAAAACTGGCTACAACACTACAAAGTTTACCAAATCCAAAGAAAAACCTACACGTGCCGTTGAACTATAAACTTTATTAGATTTCCGAACTACTGGCCACCAGGGCCCTCGTACATTATGCAAATGTAAGGAGTTTTACCTTTTACTTGCCATTGTTGTGAGCGTAGGTTAGTATGAAAATCGTCTTAAACAATCCTAGATATACTAATTCATTGAAATTCAAATTGTAACATGAAACATCGCAAAGAATCGAAAACACCGTATATCATCGCAGCGGGCTGCGCGCTGTTCGTAGAAACGTTTACACTTGGGCCGGCTAAAAATACAGTAGCATATACACGGCGCCTTTTGCTTCGGCTATAAAGATGAAACAACAGTAATTTTTTCATGTTCAGCCTTCGTAGTTTACCCTTTTTTTAATTTAGTTCTTAAATTGCCGAAATCTGCCTATCCATTGCCGATTTAACTTGAATTTAATTGTATTTTTAAACAATCCTCTCCATAAACGAACACGTGCAACTGGGAAAATTCTTCATGTAAACGAACCTTTCTTTCTCATCTCCATGCTCCGTGTAAACACCACCGCCACCATGACAACGACCCTTACCGAAAGAGCGAAGCGTACGATAGGATATGGTTCGATATGCTCTCTCTTTTCCCTTCGCCCGTGCTAGATAGGCCGTAGGGCTCAATCGATTGCCTACGTATAGCCGCGTGTATGTTCTCGTACCAGCTCGAACGCATAACGTGTGTACGTGCAGGCTGGAATGAACGCCCTAGCATAGGAGCGGTCCAACCGAATCTACAGCCCCAGTGCTCATCGCATCAGGCCGCTAGCCTAATTTGCACTGCAACTCCCTCCTACCGTGGTTGTGTGGTTTAGAAATCTGAAAGGTGGAACATCCATCGGCAGTAGTGCGTGGCTCGGTACGTGTGTTGTCGCGTTTACAGCCGTCAGGTGTGAAGTGCTCTACGTAGTTGCTGTGCTACCGGCAGGACAAAAGTCAGCCCGTATCTGTGTGCCCGGAGGCTTACCTTCAACGCAAAACGGTACGCAAATTATTTGCCGCAAAATGTTGCTGATTTTGTGACGCAGCTCGGACACATCGCGCCCATGATTGTTGCAGTGGATTAGGAGGCGCCATCATCGCACTCGTGTCAAGGCGGAACGTCCATATCGTATCTTCTTTGTGCGACCAACAGGTAGGTAAAGTACCGGTACCCATGAAGGTACCGAGGCACTGTGGGTACATACGGGAAGTGGTAAAATGATTTCAAGAGCAGAAGGCCCACGAAAGTGGATAAACCGGCCTCCCGGATGCATGCGTTCCGTCTTGTCTGCATCTCATTGCGATTCAGCCATTTCTTCTACACCCTTCTGGATGGTGCTCGAGGTCGTTGGAGGCCGTTCGCGAGAGGAGGCGGTTTGCCTGCATGTCAATTTACCGTTTCTGTCAAGTCTGTGGTGGTGCTGCTGGAACATATAGGCGTCAGTGTGCGTGTGTGTGAGTGGCTACAGATATCTATCGGGCTAGCAAGCGTGCACGCACGCACGCATGCATCGCGAAACAAGCACACTAGATTTTGCACACTTAATGCCGTCAATCGGTCACTGTTCGTTGTTCGGCAGAGCTCATGTGCCTGGTACGATACTATGCATCTCCAACAAAGTAAGTTGCGTGTGCGTAAGTGTGCGTGTGTGCATATGGTGGAGGCCCCGAAGGTAATTCATCAACCTGGCTGCAGAACCGGCTATATTTAACACACGCGTACACGCGAAAGAAACTTCCGCGACGACACGCGGCCGGACAAGTTGCAGCCAGAAATAAAAACTATCGTGTGAATCACAGTCATACCCAAGTGGAGGAAATAAAATCCCCCTCCCAATCTGGGAAGAACATGCGTATTGCAAGGGCCTATTTGTTGGTTAGATACAGGCATTGCTCGATCACATTCAATCGGCGAAGAAGTTTCATCATACGATACGGGAAGACGAAAAAGACTCATTGTGGCGGTTTTGGTGGATACACTTTCACTTTATTGCTAGCGCGATACATTTTAGCTATAGAAGAAGATTGTTTGCGTTTGCTGCTGTGGTTTTAGCCTTTTGATAACTTAACGGCTTTTATTACTAGCAGTTGCGACTAGAACTCCCATATGAACGGGTTGATTGAATCGAACGAACCGAATCAAATGACCATGGTCCATTTAATGGAAATTGGAAATTTAATGCAATCTACCTATCCCTCATCTGACTATTCCTGAAATCCTCTAAAACTAAAAATCTCTGAAGCCCTCTAAAACTAACCAAAAAGAAACGGTTTTATTGGTGGGCAAGACAAATTGGACCCGGAAAGTATGTCAGCGGCAGAGACCCTTTCTGGTTCCCTTCGGTTCCGACCCTTCGGTTCCGTGTCGTCTGTCGGCGTCACACACGGCCACACGTTTCTCAAGAGGCGTTCAATGACCTGAAACGGCAGGTGTGTAGTTGTTGAGCGGACACGATCTTGAGCAGTTTTTACTTTTGGTGAAGAAGATTGGTACCTTTTGAATTTTATTTTGATTTTCCATGTTGGTAATAAACTGATTCTTCTGAAAGCTTTCAAAAGGCGTACATTTATTTCTTTATTGTTTTTTTTTGTTGAATTAATTGTTTTTAATATTATTCCGGTACCATTCATTTGCTATCGTAATAACTCCGGCATTCATCAACATTCCTGCAAACGTTAAAATCCTATCAAACCTCATTTAAATCACCTGTTGAAATGCTCAGCCAGTCTCAGCCGCTACGTCGCGCGGATGTCATTCACAGCCCGTCAATGATAAAATAATCTCTCTTCACATTGCGAACGAGAAAGTAATGAAAAAAAACGCGTTAAAAGATAATTTTGTTGAAAAAAGTCTGTTATTTTCTGCGCCCACGTTTTGCAAATGGCACAAAATCCATCTCTATCACTTCACGCACACACATTTTCGCACGTTACAGGAAATAATGAAACATGAATCGCCAATTTTCACTCGCCAATAGTAGTGGTTGGTGATGATTTTTTTTTATCAAACTGCTAGAGTAATAGGTTGTTGTTGGTTTGGTTGGGTTGGTTGGTTGGTTGGGCTCTCAGTAGAACGATTTCGTTTCGTCTTTGTTTGGTGGTGGTACAGATAGCTTATCGAAATTCGCAAATCGTTCGAATCAAGTAGCAATACGGCTTGGCCGTTACTACGTAAATAATTAGAAGCAAAACTATAAAGTATTTTAAGTAAAACATCAAGTAAAACATAAAAAAAAAGTTTTCCCTCGTTGGGTTCGCAGTGAAGACAAAATAATGTTGCCATTAGTATTATCATTATAACTACAACAACTATAAAGGGGTTTTTTTTTGTTAATGCTGGTGGTGTTTAGCTAATAGAACGTATAAAAAGTTAAAATTTCCCTTTTAACGTCCTTTGGAATCTGTAGAAAAGACAATATAAAATATTTTCCTTCCCTTAAGTGTATTTATATTGTTGCAACAGCATTACCTGTCAAAATGACTTGGCCGACAGTTCTAGTATCAATGCGATGACGAATATAGTTTTACGGGGCAATTTGAGTCACTCTCGCTTAGGACTTTCTTAACGATGATACATATTGCCTCGTGGTATGGGCACATATTACCCCGCGTTATTGAGACAGACAGAGAAAACGATATTTTATTTTTTATTATATTTTTAAGGTCGGCCCTGATGCCCCGATTGCGCCTACGTTCTATCTAGCTGATATAAACAGGAATGTATACTCTGTTGACCATGAACATGAACGCATGAATGTGTGTTATCAAAAGCAGTATGGTATTATTTATTTTATAAATTAGTTTTTAATTATATTAGAGTGCGCTAAAACCGGTCTTTGTGACTGTTGTATATTTTGTCTTAAATATTACAACAAAAATACACCCATCTCTGTTACAAGTTTTTTTTTGTGTGCAACGTTTGGCTCATGTAGTGTGCCCTCGATTGGAAACAAAACTCTCGCAAGCTCCAACTTGTAGTCATCACAAAAGTAATGCGACGAGAGCACACGATTATAAATTAGAAGGAGAAAGTTTGATAGAGCAGCGTTTGCAGCGCGACCGAAAGCGAACGATAAACATTGAGCAGGGAAAATCCACCCGAACGGAGCGGATTGATGAAAAATTGCTCTCCGCTCTTGAAAGGTGCCGCTCGCGAGCGTGGCGAGGATATATTTTCTTTTCCTTTGAGTTCAACCAGCGTTTTTCAGCACCCCTAGCACCGTACCGAGATACGGGCTTTATCGGACGTCTTTTACTTCGCATCGTTCGTGTGTGCAAAGTTTTACGGTTTTTTGAAAGGAAGGAAGTGCTGTGCGAAAATGTCGATTCAATCTGCATTTCGCTGACGTGAGCGTTACCTCACGTGTGTGCCACTATCGATTGACGCCAAACGCGGGGCGTGAAAAAGAAAGGCACATGCACACCTGGGTTGGGCCGGTGGTGCTGCCTGGTGGAGTCGCCTGGTAGTTTTAACCCTCCGCGAGCGTACCAACGACGAGTGAGAAGGCGCATGAATGCACACAAAGCAGTGAGTTGTTGTGACGAAAAGTGAGGTAAAATATACAGTACAGCACGAGACGGGCCCCGAAAGTTGTGCTCCAATTTGGCAAAGTGCGTTGTGGCCACTGAATAAACCCACCCACCGTGCTAAACAGTGACTCTAATTCAGACAGTCAATATTACACTCAGGCGTCTGTTCTGCGGCCGATGGCGAGGAGCGTGTAGTGCGTTGTGCGCCACGGCCATTTTCCAGCACCGGAGAGAATCATTATCGAACAAGTTATTTCCCGGCCACAGCTGAACGCAACCTACATGGTGCAGAAACAATTCCAAAGCGCTACATCCGTCCGTTCAGCTCAAAACATTTCTCGATGGAATCAAGGCAAGCTTAGTGTTTTATAATGTGACAATGGGTGTGTGTGTGTGTGTGTGTGTGTTGGTGTGCTTTTGGACGGGTGGTGGTTCATGTAATGGGAAAAGAAAGAGTTGCCTGGCAAAGATGTATCGATTTCGATTGCAAACAATGGCGTGTCACGTCCGACCTGGTTTGCTTCGTTCAGTTCCATTTTCCAGCTGGTAGCCTGGTATCCTGGTAGCAATACAGTGGTTGCATCTATTTTTAATGTTATTTCGTTATTTCATCAGTATACGTTTAACCCGGCAAGCCTGTGCCTCCGGTGTTATTGTATTTCTTCTGAGACTAAACCCTGATTCATTCATTGGAGAAAAATGTTTTACGAAGAATGTTGTGGGGCATCCCGTTTCAGATTTCAGCCTTGCGGACGGGAAACCTTTCCCGCAATGGTGACCTATATTTTTGTCCCTTAGTGTAACAAGTAAAAACAAAGGTCTTCTTTGTTTTTGCGTAGTTACTCCAAAGGCAGAGAAATAAACTTTTGTTTTTGTTTTTCTTCACGCAGAAAATGGTTTATTTTCAGAACGCGTAGCTTGTAGCTTCTGGAGCGAAGAGAATGACAGTATATCCTTTTAACCGGCTTCAACACAGTGTAACAAAGTGTTTTATAAAACGCTTTTCACAAAGTTTTTGTACGTGTTAGTTGCTCAAACACATCAATGTAAAAACTCTGCTTGAATCGACTCCTGTGGAAGTTTCCGTCCTGTTTACAAAGCTCCAAGAGAAACTACGTCTCGCTTTGCTCGATTTCAAAGCATATCATTAACATCAAGTAGTAAATTGCCCGATAATATTGTTCCGCCCCTCTACCTCTTTGAAACGGTTTGATACTTTACCTTCTCGAGCGAATCGTAACGACCTGAAAACACACAAATCGCAACCAACGCTCTAAACAGTCTGTCAAACATTACGGACTTCCTCTTTCTCACCTTCCAGCTGGAATGATTTATGATTTTTTTTTAAATTCTATTTGTTTATTTTATGTCTCTCTTGCTCTCTCTTTCTCTCTTTTAGGGGTCAACATTTTAGCGCTTTCGAGCACTACAGCCTGCTGACGCCTTCAGTTCCTTCGTCCGGTTCGGTACACTCAGGCAAACCAGCGTCCATAAACGGCGTATCGCCAATTTCTCGAAGGATGCGGCCACGAATTGAAAATTCCATCGGCGGTAAGTGATTGCTCGAAATAAATGCTTCGCAGTTTGTACTGGTACAACCCATTCCAACACACGTGGTTACCCATGACGCGATACGACGGCCGATCAAGACCGGGCTCAATTTTCTCTTGGAGGTGTGTCTAAATGATGCAGCAATCCGGCTCCTACGCAATATGCTGCCCGTTACTCGTGTTCCTTCCTGTTTTGTGCCACTACAAGCCCTTCCATCCATCCATTCGATCTGGCCCATCGCACCCGATCGCTAGTGATCGTACGTTTCTTCGGCTGCGCTGAACGCGGATCACAATGCCAGCGTAAAATTGTAATTTTAGCAGGAGAGTGTGTTTTGTCTTCGAACCACGCGTCGAACGTGACTTTACGAGCGGTGGTGTGTGGTTTTTGGCGTAGAGTATTTTTAGTTACACACCACCCGTCCCCGTTTTCCCTTTCGCGGAAGGTTCTTTTTGACACACGAACGTCTAGTGTAAATTTTGCTAGCATCACTAAACCGGGCGCCCTTCTTGCGCATCATCGTCCGGGTTTGCTCCTGTTCAAGCGCACGACAAAAGAACGACATAGACATTACCGTTAACGTTGTTTGAAAAAAGCAAAAGAACAAAACATGTCGACGAATTCGCCAAGTCAAACGAGAGGGCCCTCGGCGGGGTGTGCAGCGAGGGGTCGGTGTCGCTGTCCTTGGTCGGTCAATCAAGCAATTTGGAGATGTTTATTTGCAGGTTCCAATTGTGTCTTGGCGCTGGTGCGCGGTTGTTTCGTACGGTTTCGCCCAGTGGATGTTGTGGTTCGGGTTTCAAAATAATTTTTAAATGTTTTATCAATAAAACAGGGATTTGCCCGGAAATTATACTGTGCTGTAAGGCTATCAGTAGTCTTGTTTTAAGTTGCATTAGTTTTCACTGTTCAGCTAAATATGTGTTTTTGTGTAATTTAATGTACTCCTGATCGCGTTAGAAGGTTGCCCTTGAATTTTTCAAGTCGTCTAATGGATAAAGAAACCTCGTCATTGACGAAGGTCGGGTAATTTAGTGTTTTTTTTTTTTTTTTTAATTCAAGGAATGTCTCAACACCCCACCACCCATTTCTAAGAACCTATCGTCGTCAGTTTTATCAATAAGACACAGTTACCATGCCGCCACCAATTCTGGCTTTCCCATTTCATGGGAATTTACACGATCTGCTTGCGACGATCAGCTTAGTTGCCAGGATGAACGATCGTGCCTACTGGTACAGATGTCGCCAATTGTTCGTTCATTCATCATTTGGTTTCTTTTCTTCTCTTTTTTTTGTAGCTAACAAGAGTAAGAGGGAACAAAGTGCCCCCGTACCAGACGGTAATAAAGCTCATACAAATTAAGCGTTCTGTCGTGACGCTCAGATCGTACGTATTGTGTTAAAGGGGACGGGGCCTATAACACCACGCGGTCAACGCTGGCATGACCACCACCACTCACCAAATTACGCACACGATTTAACACGTTAATGTGAAAAGAATCGTACAGGGGAAGAACAGCTGACCAGCAGAAGATCCTGTACAGATGATCTAGAATGGTCGATCTTTTTTTCGCGTAAGCCGTTGTCGTTGTCGCAACCATGTGATCGCACTACCGGGGACGTTGTAGGATTTCTGAGTGTTTTTCTTTGTTTTTTCCCCGCCCCACAAGCCATCAGACAGAATTGCTTTGGTTGCGTGTCGTACGTCGTCGTCAGCAGGCGACTGTTCCATTTTTCCGCCACAATCCCGCATGTGACGGCGTTTCCACACACCAGTGAAAACGTGATTCGGGAAGAGTCCGTGCGGGGCGGGTGGTGTTGTGCATTTGTGCCTGCGATTTCATTGATTATGAAATGAGGAAGGGATTTCGAAGGATTGCAATCCAATTATTGGACCAGCGTGGGGCACCGTAACGACGGCAGGTGACCTATTACCTCGGTGACTCATTACCTGTTGGCTTATAGGCGTTGTAGCTAGGAGATCTTTTAACTGCCTTCTCTTACCTTGATAGTGATAGTAACCGAGAAACTACAGCGTATAGTTTTTCTTCTCTTATTTTTGTATTTGAAGCATGTATCTTCTCATAAAGCGCAACAGCAATTGTTGTTGGTGAAGCGTTCTCTAACACTACCTGATAACTCTGGGTCTATCTGGGCTACAGTTCTGTTCTCTGGTTTGGCAGTTAGAAAATGGAAAATTAACCTTGTAGAAGATTACTACTCGATTGCCCGATAGTCACTTGAGTAGTTTTAGCAATGTTTACTCTGTACGCATAAGGCATAACTGCTGTGTGTTTCCATCCACAATGCTCTGTGACCTACTTTTTCACCATACTTATGTCCTTGCTGGTTTACAATCTGTTTGTACACTGTGTATATGATTTCTCCGTCACACTGACGCTCTCTAATCACACACGCCCGTAAGATCCCATTGGGAAGGAATAAATACAGCTCTCTTAGCCATCACAAGCTGTTCCCCTCATATTACCCACACTCTACACGATTGGTAATGATAGGGGGTTTGAAGTATTCCGGCAAAGCGTTGTCGATACGGTTCGTCAGTGTCTAGATGAAGTGTCCTCAAAATAGGCACACTAACAAACCATTCCATTACTAGTCAACCGAATCATATCCTTCTGAAAAAAAAGTGACATGTACGTTCGCGATAACGGTTTTCATTTTGAATCCGATGTCTCTTGCTTCTGGGTCAGTTTGTACAGATCCTAATCCCTGTTATCGACCATCTTCGACACACTATGGGCGAACAGCCTGATTTGCGTCATATTCCCAGCGGTCCAACGCTGAAACCCCCTCGGACTGTTGATGGATAAAAGAAGGGGGACAGTTTTGCAAGAGGTGATGGATGTCAAAGAAGATACGTCGAATGATAGTTGTGAGCAGACGGGAGGGCGGTAAACCGGAAGAAACAAGCGTTAAGATGCGTGACTTTCGACGTCGCAAACCTGGGGGAGTTACTGTTCAAATAAATATTTTCTATCTTATTTATGTTACTCTTGCTGTTTAGCAGCCGGTAATGTGTCTTGTTCATTGTGTGATTGTTAATTTATCAGCAGGAGAATTGAGTCAAGCGGGATAATACTATCAGGGACATTGTGTTATTGAGATTTGAGGTACGTCAGGCCTTATAACAGTCCTAGAGCAGTGTCAGTACGCCCTGGATTACGGGTAGAAAAACGTTTTTTTTTATTTTATCCTTATTTCCCGGTGACTCATTGGACCGTTGACGCTGAATGGCGAATTATCGAAGCTACACAAAATATCCCATGATGTGAGGGATTTCTTCGAAATTGTCACATTGCAAACTGTAGTTCTATCTAGCAGTATCGTGTTTTAGAATATGCCGAAAGAACACACACACACAACGCACACACACGATCAATCAACAAATGGCGAACGTTGATTTGCGTAAACTCGTAAATTGTATTAATTTACTTCGTGCTCACGCTCCGCAGCGGGTGTGACGCTTTTAAGGCAGGCGTGCTAAATGTGATGATGTATTTATCACATTGATAAGGCATGTTCTTTCGAAATCACAGCGCAACGTTTCTATTTTACATTGTGAAAACTTAAAAAAAACACCCGTGGATTAAATTGCGTGTTGCATGATATATTGTAGCTAGCAGTGACGCCAGTGGAAGAGTTTGCCATTATAACACTAATTTACAAACCAGTTAGTATAGGCTGTGGTCTGTTCCGAAGCAAAGCCCTAACAGAAACAATAAATTAATAGAGTCTTTGTTTTTTCTCGCCCTAATTAAGTTAGTCACCAAGAAGTGGTACAGTTAGCAGTTATGTCGAAAAAAACTGCGGCTGTATTCAAACGAGAGGTGCCTAATGCAAGCAACATTGTAGTTTGAAGTTGTATGATAAAATTATATGATTTTTTGGTGCAGGAAATGTGTCTTGAGATCCATCAGCTTATTGAAGAAAGTTCAAAGATAATGATGATGGATAGGGCATTACTATTAGTTGATATTAGTTAGGTACTCTTCCGTGGACTCGTTACTACAGTAAGGCAATAGCAACCCGTACTAGCCAACTTTAGGGGCCAGAACAGTTGACAGCTCTTTCCTCGTTTCGAAGGACCTGGATGAAACCGAAGAGGAGATGCGGGGCGCGTTCCGTTGTTGATTCTATTTGTAGGTGTAGCTGACGTGCGCGTGTTCTTGACCTCCCTCAAGTGCGCTCAAGGCGAGTGTGCGATTTGCGGGCCAATGCCACTCCGGTGGAGTGAAGAGTTTGGGAGCAAGTATTATCGACTGTAGACGTATCCGATCACTAGAATCTTTTGCTTACATGAAGGAAAGGTGGGTGTGTGGTATACTACTATCTGAAAAGCACCTCGAAGTCGACGAGTCTCGATCACTGAGGGACGTTATTTCCAACACGCCATTTCGCCAATCGGCACCATCGGCATGTGAGCAACAGCTTCTGTGCACAGCGGTGTTGCTTGTCTGCAGGGATGATAAAAGTACGACAGAAAGCAGATAGCAGTGAGCGGACCACTGCCTCAATTCCATATCGACATGCTATCGATGGAAGGCGAGGAAGTGGAAGCGCAAGAGAGCACGTGCCTTCCAAACCGTAGTAAATGCGTGCACACAGACAACGTGGACGCCCGCTGGGTGTGAGGGTGTGCGTTTTGTTTCAATTTTGCAAGATAGCCGGGCGTGCGAACGTCTCCGGTCCGGCCCCTGCGCACGGCCGATGGACAGGTTTCCTGCTGCGTCAGTCAGGCAAAAAGGGTGGCCTCCAACGATCGAAGAGTGCTGCCAGTCGTTCGGTAGTAGTCGAAGGGACAGCACTAGCCTCTCGTACGTTGGCCCGGTCGGTGCGAGACTAGTAGGTCCCGCCCCCTCCCTGCTCTGTGTCGTGGTTCTAGCGGGAGACCTTCATCGGCTGTGGAGGTCCCTACGGGAGATTTGTGTCTAACGCTGCGCCAGTACGTCCAGAAGCCTTAGCAGTGAAACATCGGTGCGTCGCTAACTGTGGGGTCGATTCCTTCCTGAAGCTTCCTCACTGCGGTGTGCTCGGTGTGCGCTGTCCTTCCCAGGTTGCCGAAAACTGTGTCAAAAATAGGCAAACTCACGGCAAAAGATAGACAACGAGCAAAATAAAACCAAGTTTTGCCTTGCTTCGGCTGTCGACGGTTTTGTCAGCAAACGCGCGCGCATATGGAGGAAGTGGTTTGGCCTTTAAGAAGATGTACTATTTGGGTCGAACCTGCTCCTGCTAAAATCGGTAATTCCTTTCGATGTGGCCGGCAGTCTGGTGTGGTGGTGACCGATTAACTGCCCCCGCAGCAGCACGAACGGCGGTGATGGATTTTGGTCCTTTCTCTGCGAACCAAAGCAGAATCAGCAGCAGCAGCAGCAGCAGCTACTACTGCATCGCAACCGGCAGTAAAGCATTTCTCGCGAAGTAGATACCCCGCAGGACAGCCGGTGGGTTTCTGTCGACTCGTTTGCCCGATTGTTCAACCCATCGAGGAGGACAACTTGTATGGATGGATGTGTGATGTGATTTAAATTAGAAAAAAAGGAGGGCCCGTGCCTAATCTGTGATCTGTGATAGTGTGCAAACGGGCTGGGAGAGAGAGAGAGCGTTCCGCTGGTTATAAACCGGCTAGTGCGGGAGTTGACTCGTTGTGTGATATTAGTGTTTACTTCCGTCCTCCCTGTTCTCGCGACTACTAGCGCGATCGCATACCATATCCCGGACCACCCGGTAAAACCGGCCTGAAGTGCGCCGAACGTGACCTGACGAGAGCAATTAAAAAATAAGTTCCTTCAACCCTTTTGACTTTCTCTCGATACACAAAATGACGCGAAAAAATGTCATAAAGTTTTCCTACGACAGTGGTAAGTAATCAATGTCTCCCCAAAGTCCTGAAAAAATGTGTTTCTTTTAAGGCTATGGTTTTTTGTAAAGGGGAAATAGGTACAAAGATTACCGCACCGGTCCTATCCGTCAGCGCTCTAGCATCAGATAGCGTTTTGAATGACGTGCACACGGAGGAAAAGCGTGTTATTAAAATAACCGAAGGGCAGCAGCACTACGTGAGAAGCTATCTTCACCATCACGAAGGACAAACAATTAGTCTTAATTGCATTAAAGAGCCGATGTATGTGTGTGTGTTTCAGTTTTTTTTATTTTGGAACTGACCATCCGTTTAGATTATGGCTTATTGACGTCAGGACGTATCCATGGCGACGGTAGCGAAAGTCATGGAATACTTTCAACGCTTACAAAATAAAATCCAAAAACACACAGATAGGCAAATGTTCTTGCTCGTTCTTGCAATTTTTGCACGACGGCCAAAACAAAATTTGGAAGGAATTTCAACCCACCGCGGGTGGTCGAAATTGTAAACAATTTTAAAATCTGCACATCAGAGCTACAGTCCGTCCTGCTCCTGCTCTTAAGTCCTGCTTGTTAAGATCAACTGTTCCAAAAATGCAGACCATCGTTGAGTTCATTAGCAGGCAAAACACAGACCGTGCTTGTTGCAATGTTTGCACAAAATAAATCAGAAACTGTCTATCGCCATTTGTTTTAAACCGGTTAACGGTTGTAATTGTTTTCAATGGTGCAAAATTCCACACTGTCACACGTTGCAATTTAGCCGGCCACGCTCCCATGCGCTCCCAATGATACGCGACAATAGGTATTATTATTTAATTATCCCTTGTGTGGCCGTCCTGTGGTGCGGTCACATGCAGCAGAGCGAACGCATTTGTGCACCTGAACGCCTTTTCCTTTCCTTATTGGATATCACGGGCGCGCGCGCGCGGAAAGTGACCGGTAATTGGGCACATGTATGATTACTTGCGGCGGTCGGATTACGTCGTGGCCTGTTTTACGATGTCTAATGTGTCGCTCCGAGGGAATGGTACCAATGATTAAGAGTAGCAGTGAAAGATGATTGCCGAGAAAGCAAAGTTGAACCTGATGAGCAATGCTAATGCCTCCAACGTTTTGTCATTCACTTTTCTAACTTTACCACTGCAAACGGATGGATAGCGTTCATTCTCATAGCGTTCAGTTTACGGAAAGTTTACGTTTTTTTTGCATAACAGCGTTTTTGTTTGTATCGCTATGTGCAAACCGTTGCTCATGTACGATCATCTATCGGGCATCGAACGGCGTCTTTATTCGTTAAACACAGCCACGTGCCAAAGCAGCTACTGTTTGTAATTAACGTATCGGTTTTTATTTTTAGTTCACTATCAGAGCGTGTCTGGCAAAATCGGTGGCAAACAATCGTTCGCAGCGGCGTTTAATTTCACTTTTTCAGCAAGGGCCTGATTAAGGTGGATGTCTCTCTCTCGATGCGATGCAGATAATTTTGATATCCTAACCATGTATATTTCCTTTTCAAAAGACAAACTAGAAAAATTCCTTTAATATGTTTGAAAAACTTGGCTGTGTGACTGTACAAATCCTCTCCAATACAAGTCTGTAACATTCCTTACTAAGTGTTCTGTTCTATGGTTACGGGCGATGGACCATAATGGACCGATGGCATAATGGACCATACAAACAGGCGCTTGAGTAGCCATTTCTTAATGATCATTTAAAAAATGCTGCTAAAAGTTTTTTGTCCTTCCTATTCCTATGAAACGGTCGCTACACCCGCTTCGCGCTCTTCGGCTGCTGCAACAAACTCCGAAACCGCTCACGGTCTCGCGCCGTCGTCAGCCAATCCGATATCAACGGCCTTGATGGCGGACGCCTCAACGCCATCTTCTCACCTCAGCCTGGGCCTACCACCACTCCTCTGTCCATGGGGACGGCCTAAGAGGACTTTACGGGCTGGGTCGTCCGGGTCCATGCATATAAAATGGCCATGTACAGCTCGTTGTTGTATCGGCTCCTCAATTGTTCCTCCTCACATATGGGGCCAACAATCCTTCTGAGCATCTTCCTCTCGAACGCGGCTAAGAGGGTTTCGTCAGTTTTGGATGAAGTCTATGTCTCAGAGGCATACGTGAGTACTGGTACTATATAGGTGCGATATAGTCCTAGCTTCGACCGTCGTGACAGGTTTTGTGAGGTGAAATGCTTCCTCAGGCTATAGAAAGACCGCCTGGCTGTCAGCATCCGAGCGCGCAGCTCGACTTCTATGCTGTTATCGGTGCTGACTTTTGACCCGAGATAGCGAGAAGTGCGTTCACCTATCCGTACGCCACCCCTATGTCCACGATCGTACGTCAACCCGAGGTCTTCTGTCGCCTGCTCGATCCTTTGGTAGGCATCCGCCACATAGGAGAGCCGCAGACCAATGATGTCATCAGCGTATGCCAAGATCTGGGTTGACTTGTAGAAGATGGTTCCCGAAGTTTCCACTTCCGAGTCGCGGATGGCCCTCTCTAGCACCAGGTTAAAGAAGAGACAGGCAAGCCCATCAGTTGGTCATGGTAATTCTTGATAGCCTGATCAGTTTGGCCGGGATTCCAAAACAACTCATTGCGTCGTAAAGTTTTACTTTATGCTGTCGTAGGCGGCCCTGAAATCTATGAAGAGATGGAACGTGTTCAACCGCTGTTCTGCCATCTTCTCCAAGCTTTGCCGGATGGGGAAGTGATGTGATTAGCCCAAATAAAATTGAGATGTCCTATCCTATTTATTTGCCGAGCTTTTGTATGCGCTTGGACACCAAAAATGTTGCCGTTTGCAAATTGATTCGAATAAATCGGAAGATCTTTACGAAGACATGGCAGATTTTTTGTACGTTAGAATTTGAACGTTTAGCATAATAAGTGTTTTTTAATTAATTTTATTCTGATACTTGGATTTTTAACTCATTTTTATTTTCATTGTATTTGTCGTTCCACGGGTGACAAGGATTGATCATACGCTATAGAATGGATTGTACACATTGTAATATAATTTACAGCAATAGTGGTTTTCATAGTGATAGAAACTCGACAGATTTCTATCATGTCTATAAAAATATGAAGAAAAGTAAAAGTACACGAAACACAGTAGACTCTGTCGCGAATGTTATGAAATTAGGCAATCTTCCAAGCGGATACAATGCTCAAACCATACCGGCACCGTGTTGGCTCGCACCATCGTGTATGTTATGACACATGATTCAGTCTGAAGATGCGCATGAAAAAACGCACTTTAGCGTACGAATAAATATAATGAGAAGTGCCTTACGCCCAGTTGAGACACGCGGCACACTTGGCACAACACCCCACTCATGTGGTGCGCCGCAGTACGCTAGCAAACGAATGTTTTCCGGCTCGATTGATGCAGTTACCCGGCGTGGTATGCATGCTTGCCGCTTCTCGTGGTCAATTTTAATCGGCGGCTGCGAATCAGTGCAGATCGCCGCACCGGTCAATGACCGCGTGTCAACACGTGTGCCAACGTTACGTGGGTTGAAAAAAGGAAAAAGAATGCACAAATGCATATCGCATTTTTACGCCCGAGCGTGTGCAACAAGAGGAAATACCTTTTGGTAGCGAACGCCGTTAGCTGACTTGTGTGCTGCAGAATTAGTTCTGGTGTTTGGCATCAGACGCGCTCTCGGCTATGTTTGTAGCACGCGATGTCGCCTTTACACATTGAGGCGAGCTAATTTTAGTATTCGAAAACTTGGTTTCGCTTACAAGAACCGTAGTGAAAGTAATCGCCAACCCGCACAAGGTTTCGGGGTTTTTCTTGGCATGGAATTGCGGAAGCAGTTTTGCCTGACTGCGACCCCTTTGTCGGTGTGTCTACAAGGCAGGGGCGTCCGTAAATGGAGCGTACACGAGACAAACCACTATTCTGAATCGTTTCAAAATTAGCTGATAGACAGCGTGTAGTATCAATTCTACAACTTTGATAAGCATTTAACAATGTGCAGTATAACAGTAATTTATTGTCCTCCACCCGGGTACAGCAGTGGCCACGGGCTAATAAAATGTCCAGTCACTAACGCACTTCGGGTGACCTTCTTTCCATGCCCCAAACAAATGCGGGAACGTGACTTTCTTGTGACGATGGCGGTCGGAAAATTGAACTCTTCACACAGTGGTCTACTCTGGGGCATCAATAAATGCGTTATCTTAACTGTATCAGGACGCATGCGGCTGTGCATGGTGTAAGAAGTGGGGCTTTAATTGCGATGAATTACGTTAGGGAAACAGCTTCCATGATGATAGTGCTATCAATAATTATCACCAGACAGCTTTGGTGAAATACTTTCGAGTATGTCAAATTTGGACAACGACTGGCAGGAGAACGAAACAAATGTCTATGATAATGAAATTGACCATTAAAAACTAATTGGCTTGTATTAGCATCATTAAGATAAAGTTGTTCCAAAGAAACTAACTAGTCCCAAACACGTGGATTCGAAATTGATGCAGTCATTTGAAAGAGATTGCGGTTTTTGTCGAACACACTACGTGATGCATAAATGTACACTTCCCTGTTCCAATTGTGGAGCGCTGTTGAAGATGATGGTGAAGAAAAACAAAAGAAAACGATGAATTTTTGTAACAATCGATAATCGATAACCTATATATCGATTCGTTACGTGTTCTAGTTTTAACCATCGTCCCCGTTTCGGTCTACTTGCAAGTGATTTTTAGGAATAGCCACGAGTGTTGGGTTAGGAATATAAAATAATTTGCTCGATTATTTACTGTAACGATTTTTCATCGAGCTCGCTTGGAGAAAGGGTAAAACCATAGAAAATTCAATAGCTCGATCACAACTTTGAGGAATAAGGAATAGGTGCGCCAATCGACAAATCAAGAAGAGGCCTTTAAAACAAATGGACACATATCACGCGACCTGCCAAATGGAGTGTATCAAACTGCAATCTGCTTAATGTCGTTTACAGTTTAAAAACTCCCTCTGCAACGGTTTCGCAAACTGTCCGACGCGCAAAAAGCAGCCGGCCGGGAAGAATCGCAACGTTTTGCGTAGTTGTTTTGGTTGCAATTTTGGTGCTTCTCTTTTGCAATACCCCCCCCCCCCCCCCCCCCGCGCTGCAATATCTGCCGGTTCCCTCGAGCTTTGAACGCGCGCTGTTTAATCGATAAGAGCTTCCGTTTTCATTGGCCCGTGGTGCAGCAGCAGCAGCGCCCTGAAAGAACGGACGTTGTGTTTTCCTTTTTATCATCAGTTTCTAAATGTCTTGCCTTCGGTCCATCAGGCCCGATTAGCCCGATCGGTTGATTAACCTGGGACCGGAAAAGTTATCTAATCACCGTTTTTGCTACCGAAATAAGGTACCGCTCAGGGCCACTAGACACACTGTTCCAGATATTGCCGTGCAACTCAATCTACTTGTAATGTCGGTCAAAGCGTTGTTTGTGACATTTTCAACAGTAGAAAAAAAAAGGAAGGTATGAATGCATGGGAGGTATTTTGTAGTAGTAGCCATAGCCGAATCCATATTATTTGAAGCGTACTACGAAGCTGTTTTAGGTAGCATCGACCAGAACTACGCATATATCGTCATGGTTACGATTGTTTATGTTACCGGTGGTTCCATCTTGTCCGCCCTCTCGCACCATCGTTTTGCTTCGCGCGGGCTACGGAGTTGTAAACAAACAATGTATCGCTGGTGTGGTAGTTCCACGAGCTTCCACGAGGTTCACCTTGGAATCTACTCCGGCCCCCGCGGCCTTGCCGCCTGCCACCGTACCGCCACAGATTCTTGTTTTCGCGCACAAACTTACCTTGGGATCTTCTAAGCGAGTGTTGCGCTGACGTGTCCCGTGTTATCTGCCTTTTTCTAACCCGTTCGCGCTGTTTCGGACAGTCCATGGTTCTGCGTGTCTCCCGTGCAAATGGACGCCGGTGTTAGTGCGAGTGCGGTTCAATTTCGAGGTCACCTGTCATGCCGCGTGACATCCACCCGCACGGTGCAAAATGGTTTTGTTGCGGTTTTTACGCGAAACAACCTCAGTTTTTGTCCCATTAACTTTGAGCGCACATTATGCGACAAAATGTCCCAGAGAAAGGGATCTTAATTGAACAATTGCTTGTCTTCAACGTAGCAAAGCTAATATAATTAAATTGCTGCCGATAACTGCAACCTACACGTGCGCACCGTCATCACCTAGACTGGCTTAGCCACGTGCTCGCCCATGTGGTTGGCAAAAATGATTCCCTGAGGGTCCACACGCTCGGACACACGGTAAAAGTGACACGTCATCAACTAGTAGTTCCGTGCATTTACACGAGCGCTCGCCACGATGCACACACATGGTGCAATCGGCAAGTGCAAGCTAGAGAAGCAAATAAAAATTCCCCCATTTTGAAGAAGCATCGCGTGATTCGCTCAAATCGTCGGTCTGCCCGCCGCGTGTTTGGAACCCCAGCCACATTACTCATATGGCAAGATAAACGTACGTTATCTTGTCGCCTACGTACGCCACTTTGCACAACCGGCAAAGATGGGACGTTTGTTGTTGAACGGCGGGGGCTAGGTTCCTTCCCGTCGGTGTGCTAAATTATCCGCCATGATAACAAAACAGCAAACAGTCTTAAGTGATAACGGAGAATGCGAGGTGTCTGCAGGAAGACGCGCCGTCTTCCTGGTGCGCGTTTGTCCGAAGCGTGGATTTACATAAGAAAGACTTTAAGGACAGGGACTATTCTCAAAAGTTTACAGCTATCTTCAGAAGATTTATCGTGGGGATAAGGATTTAAATAGTGTTACGTAAGCGTGGCTAAGTGTTATTGTAATGTATTAATATAAATTTGTTTTTCCTGTTACAGATGATGCCATGGAAAGCTGCGGCTATCTGAAGTTTACGGATGAAAACATGAAGTCAAGCTTCCTGCAGAGTCTGAGCACGATGCGCAAGAATCGGCTCTTCTGCGACGTGGTTTTGCTGGTAAGTTTCGTTGAGATTAGGCTTATAAACATTGATCCTTTAGTATAAACTAGTATTATTCCTGGTTAGAATTAGATTCATGATGAATTTCTAGATTAATCTTGAAGGTGAACCATTAAATCTGAATCTGAAATGAAACGGTTCACGAATCATGATCCATCATGTTTAGTTAATAAAAAGACTCGTGCACCAATCATGAATCATTTACGATTTATGAATCTTTGAAGATTTATGAATCATAGGATTTAGATTACAGATTTCATTAGTAATTCGAATGATTCTTCATTGAAGATTCCTATGAATGGAGCTGTATAAAATATTCCTAAACCACAACACTCGTTTAACCAGACAAAGTTAATAATGCCGCTCATTTAACTGAATCTTTTCAGGTGGAAAACACGGAAATTCATGCGCACCGGAACGTGCTTGCCTGTGTTTCGCCGCAGCTGATGGAGCTGTTTAGCACGGATGCGGTAATAATGCCTCTTGCGAAACGCGTGAAACCAATGCATCGTACAGTGTCGATACATCGTGTCTGTCTGCTTCTGTTCTTTCGCATTCCTTGCAGGGTACCCTGAACGGTGGGCCAACCGCAGCCAGCGATGCTAAGCTGCCGTGCTATCGGCTGAACGGGCAGATCACGAAGCACGGGCTGATGTATCTGGTCGAGTATGCCTACACCGGATCATTGGAAGTGCCCGATGAGATGGTGAGTGCTAGTATGCGTTCGCATCTAAGACAGGCCCGCAGATTGTTTCCGTCCGCATGCGGCTAGACACTCGATTTAGCAATCGAAACGTACCGAAGACCCGGTACGGTACAACAAACATAATGCACGCGCGTGCCTAACGTGTAGCACAGCGCCTACAGACGTTTGTCGGTCAATGGCAATCGGGGATTTACAGTGATCATCGCCGGCAGGTTCGAGCTGTCTCGCTAAGGAACGGAACGGCAGCGAGAAGTTGCCGATGGTGACACTGCAAATCTCGATGCGCCATTGCTCCACCTGCCCGCAGCTTCACTGGACGGGTTGCGTTGGAGAGACGGTAAACGGAAACAACGGCACACGCTCACGTTCCCACCCCTACACCCCCACCCATTTTACCGGTTAAACTCCCCCTCTCCTCCTCCCTCCCTCCTCTTGGGAGGGCCACAAAAACATACACGCACACTGACGGTGCCGCGTGGGGCACGCGATAAGACTCTGCTAGGAAGGGAGTTGATGAGAAACCGTGAAAGACACACAGGCACTGTTACGACAAAACAATTTTTGTAGATCCGCGATGTCTATCTCGCTGCCTGGCAGCTGAAGATCGATAGTGTGGTGAAGGAGTGCGCCCGCCATCTGGTGAGCGAGCTGGAACCGGACATCTGCATCGAGACACGCTCGCTGCCCGGCATCGAGCGGAACCGGCGCTTCGTGCAGGAGGTGGACGCATACATTGCGAAAAACTTTCATCTCGTCTCGGAGACGGCCGGGTTCCTGCAGCTACCGTGCGTGCTGATCGAGGTGCTGTACCAGACGCGCCAAGAGATGTCGCTGGTGGCGGAATGTTCGTTGGGCCGGCTCGTTATCGATTGGATACGGCGGCAGATGACGGAGGACGATATGTCGGTGAGTAGCGATCGTTGTAAAGCCGTTGTGAGGTGGAACCGTTTTTGCAATAAAGGAGTGCTCTCATTACAGGTGTCTGCTTTGCTGGAACGTTCGCACATGCTCTATCTGGCACTGGATAACTCACTGCAGGACTGTGCTGATTTGCCACCGGGCCAGGAGTCGGAGAGCGATTTGGTGCAGGATTACAAGCGGCTAGTGCTAAAATGTCCGAGCAATAAAAAGCACCGTAAGGCGCTGAAAACTCCCGGCAGGCCACGCATGATCCTGTACAGTCGTGACATTGGAGATCGCAGTGAAGCTAGGGATGCTGCTACGACTGAGATGGACTGGAGTTTGGTGGGCTGTAGCAAGCTATCCGGTAAGTTTTCTCTACCAATGGCAAATGCTAATGAAAGGACTCCATCTAATGACGTAATTATACAATCGCAGATCACTCATACGTTGCGCTGGTGACGCTGAACGGCAACCTGACGCGTTTGTCCATTCAACTGCGCCTGAACATCCCCACGACACCGTCACCAATCAACACGCCCGACGTGATGAGCACCAGTGTGAGCAGGGACGAAGATCTGGACGAGTGCCAACAGCCGGAACTGTTCTGCGAGGTCGCCACCATGTCCGGTCCCAAGTGTGGTCTCGGTGTAGCGGAGCTGGAGGGCAAGCTGCTCGTGTGCGGTGGCTACGATCGAGCCGAATGTCTCCGTTCGGTGGAATCTTACTGTCCCGAAACGAACAGCTGGACACAGCAGTCGAATATGGGCGAGGCACGCGGGCGCGTTCAGATAGCAGTAATCGAGGGCACGGTGTATGCCGTCGGTGGTTGCAACGGCACGACGGAGCTCGACTCGGTCGAGTATCTTTCGAAGGCGGATCGAAAGTGGAAGAAGATGTGCAAACTACCTCTCGCTCGAAGCAATGCAGGCGTGTGTGCGCTGAATGGTAAAATCTACTGCATTGGCGGTTGGAATGGACAGAGCGGCATCAAGCAGTGTGACGTGTTGAAACCGGAGGAGAATTGCTGGTACTCGATCGCACCGCTCAACACGGGACGCTATCAGGCTGGCGTGACTGCTTACGGCGGCAAGCTGTGGGTGGTTGGTGGAAGCGATGCTTGGAACTGTCTTGGTTCGGTGGAGGTGTATGATGTCGAAGCAAACCAGTGGACCCTGGGACCATCGCTTTTGACGCCAAGGTATATGGGTAGAACGCGCTGTTGTACACCGGTTGCGTCTTAATACAGTTTGTGCTCGATCTTTTATGATTCTCCCTAGGCGTGGTTGTGGGCTGGCCGAGTACAACGGTAAGCTGTACGCCGTTGGTGGCAGCGATGGAACACATTCATTGAACACGACCGAGTGTTACGACGAGGAAAGCAAATGCTGGATTGCGGGACCGAACCTGACGTCACCCCGCTCAAACGTATCGGTAGCAGTGGTCCAGAATCGTCTGTACGCGATCGGTGGCTTCTCTGGTAAGACGTTCCTCAGCACGGTCGAATATCTGGACGCTGCGACAAACGAGTGGACTACCTTTGTGCCACAAACGAGCGCCAACATTGATTCGTTGCTGGAGAACTCGCTCCGCGCTGCCCTCCAGAACGTGCGATCTTCATCGTCCACCTCTTCCTCACCGGATCATCTGACCGGCAACGGCGGTGGCAACGAAAGCACCTTCAAACCGATACACACCGCGCTAAATAATGAGTACAACCGGCAGCAACATTCGCCCAAGGCAACGGCTGGTGGCGGTGGCAAGCAGGACATTCTCATTGCTTCCGCACCGACCAGCGCCAAAACGGCACTGCTGGAAGATGAGCAGGGCGACCATGACACCACCGGGGACCTGACGAGTAAAAACACTAGCGCGACCAAGACCGCCCAGGAGAACAGTATTAGTCTGCTGCAGCAGCTGGCGGCCAACAAGTGTACGGAAATTGCGAACGCCGGCAATAATTCCAGCTAACTGGCGCTGGCAGCAGGTGGTTTGGCACCGGTTCGATTGACAAACACGGCCATAGCACTTGATCCACTCTTCGTTCCGGATGACAATGACGAGGAGAAGGAGGAGCGGGAAGAGGAAGAGGAGGAGGAGGAGGAGGTGGAAGAAGAGGTGGACTAAGCAGGAGAAGCTACTGACATACACACATTTCCAGGCTAATATTGGCATCCTCGGAACCACAACTTTCTTATTGGATATTTTTTTCTACTGGGAGAGTATGGACGATGGGCGATGTTTTTACAACAGAAAATCTTATCAAAAACTACTTACATTGGTAATCTACAACTTCGAGGCTCGCGATCGAGTCTTTAAGATTAACAGAATGGGTGTGTTTATGTGGCAAAAAGTGAAGGAATAGGTGAAATGTGAATGATTGCTAATTTTACATAAAATTTACTAGCCAATAAGTGACTGATTGTTTGCTCTACAGTATGGCATACTTTCCAATGGTACAGTCCCGTTAGTGGTGCGGAATGTGGACTAGACGCCCATGCTAGTTAGTTGTTAAGGAAGGATACACCATACACAAGTACGAAATAACATTGATTTATTCCACCCGGGGGCCGTACGGCTTCATAGCGTTACACAGAAAGAGCTTGCCTTTGTTTGTGCGAAAAGGGGGATGAAATTGAAACGGATCTGTTCTGAATATGGTAGTAATATGTAAAGGGTGACTTCACTTTGCCTACCTTGCCTTCACATTGATCCCTTTTCGTGTGAATCACAACCAAGATAGAATGAAATGCGTTATGCTTTTGCAAATGATTACCCATGATAATGGTTTGCCTCTTTGCCTCTACGCACGTACGGTTAGGATTGGTTTTTCCCGCACTAAACATTGAAAAGACAGTTACGATTGCATCGTGCGTGGAAAATGTACCCGATTGCTCCCATACACGCAGCACTGAACATGTATGTCCCTGCACAGCACTAAACTCGCATTCCTGGTGTTACATTTCACTATAATTCATCCAATTGCAGTTACTATCGGATGCGACGTGCAAGGAATGTTCTAGAAAGTCTGCATTAACTCTATGTGACACAATAGCAAGGCTCACCGTTTATACCTATTAGTGTGGCTAGGGGAACCTGGTAGATTGGATTTATATAAAGCTCAGAAGTGCAAAATGTTGTACGAACACATTTCATATGACAAATGCGGTTAGGCTAGTGCTGTTCCTGTTACGATGGCACTTTATGGAACAGAAGACATATGGGATGAACATCAACGGAACAAGAGGTGTTAACTTTCACACAACTATATGCCTCCTAAACTATAGAAGGACAAAAACAAAAACTGAGAAAACATTTTTTTTAGGTTCCGTAAGCTCTATACTAAACGGATGAGACGTTTTCTGAAGCAACTATTGAATGCACGGAATATAATTCATATAGAACTTTTTATTCGGCTCGTCGAAGAAACGTACGATTTTTGTTCTGTATTGAGAAATTATGTCTTCAAAGGAAACTTTCCTGATTGAGGTAAGTGGTAAGGTAATTGAGGTAAGTGTCATATTTCTACTAGTCAGTCCTTGCTTAATACTCCTCAGGAGAGATAATTTAAATCGTACAGTAGAACCTCACTAGTTGGGCCCTTTTTAGTTGGGTTACTCGATAGTTGGTGGTACCTCAATAGTTAGGTCGTATGCCAACTAACGAGGTTGTCAAATGCAAGTTCGCTATACTCTTTCTTTAAATCTGCTACAATTTCAACATTATTTACAAATATTCCTAGTTTTATAGACATTCAGTCTGCTGATTATTCTAAAACGAAGCAACAAACTATGATTTTTAGGTATCAAAGCGAACATTAAAATGCAATTCGCGCAATAATGCATGGCAACTTAGATTGTTAATTGAAAATTGTATATCTGTAACATATCCCATTTTTTTTTAATCTCAAGTTGGGACTCATTCAAAAAACCCAGCAAGCGGAGTTTAACTGTAACTGTCCCCTGCACCAAATTCTTTTAGTTATTAATCATATAATTACAGCATTTAATTAATATTTCATTTGACTCATCAGATTTGACTCATTTGACTCGCAGATTAAAAGACACAGGCCTTGTATCTAAGCTAAGAATTAGGGATGAATCAGAGTTTAAAAGTAGTTAAAGAGATTCAAATCTTTAACCCGTTCTTTTAAGCTAACTTTTTTTTATTCGGTAGTAACGGCCAGGCCGTATTGATTTCTTTTAACTTAATAAAAATAAATAAATTCAACTAGAATTGCACACTACGTAAATACGCACTACGACGGGCAATTTAAACTGAAAGAGGGGATTCATAACGAATCGAAGCGAATCGGGGGAATCGAGACGAATTTAAGTGTATTGAAAAGAAACGACTCTTTCATCGAAACTGCCTGTCCCCCACACACTTACCTTGGAAGGATATCTGGAGTTTTTTTTCCGGGGAACGATTTGTTCGATACCTACACGAGAAGCATCCTTGATCAATCGTGATCGTTCACTAAAATGTAAGTATTGGAATAAGTATCTACTTTCGGATGCACATAGACACTAATTACACCAAGACACTCGTTGTTAGACGTTGTACATTTTCTTAGTTGAGTTTATTATAGTTAATCGTGAAAATGTATGAATATCATTACCGAAGCAAAGAACAACAAAAGATGTCTTTGACTCAAATTCATTGTTGTTTTGTTTATTCTTTTCTTTGTTTTTGGCATTCTTTTAACCGTTCTTCCAGCTCTTTCTCTTCTCAATTCAATCCTCGCACGGAGAAAAGTGCTGTAGTAACAGTAGTATAGCAAAGGCGATGATGGCCTTCTATTTTCCTGCCTTTTCTTTTTGGAGCTAGTTCAACTAGCTTCTCATGTACTACTTGGATCGATCAGCCATGTAACGCTCAAGCTTACTCTGCTGGTGTTTCTGAGTTGATGATATCTTTCATTTCGCTATAGCAACACGCTCCGTCTCTTTCTTTGCTTTCTTCTTGAGCTGTTTCCATACTTTTCTTCTCTCTCACACGTTGAACCTTAATGCTAGTTTGATGCAGAAAACACATCTACGGATATGACAACGAATTTTCAGGGCGATCCGCATTTGTTTCACCTTACTTTCTCCCCTGCTTTCCCCAACCGTTGTGTAGTGTACAGGTTTTGCTGTTGTTGTTTTTTTTTTTAAATTTTGTTTTATTTTATTACTTTTCAGGTGGTGATAGAGAGAAAGAATGCATAAAACGCTGATCGTACCGATGGACCTTACTTCGCCATCGTGCTGCTGCTCCTTATTGCTCATCACCATCAATCCCTAGCTAAAGAGTATCCTATATTGTAAGTATTCTGCTTTCACCTTCACACCTTCTCGCTTCACTATAGAGTACACCCACGGTTTAAATATTAAAGTTGCATTTTAAACTCGATCTCGTATATTCATTTATACTGCTTCATGTGCTAAATGTGTGTGTATATATATATTTATATATAAGTTGACAGAACATAGTTTTCCGCAGGTGGAAAAAAATTAGAGAACTCTGAATGCTGTGTGCTGCCTTCCTGCCCCTGCATGTACAATCTCAGCTCATTTACATTTTGTTTATGTATCTGTATGTTTGTGTGTGTTCGTGTGTGTTTTATGGATATGTTAAAACATCTCTATATAATTTGTGCCAACTAATGGAAGGGTTGTTTTTGTGTGTGTGTTTTTTTCCGTTTATAATGAACGTTCGATTTTTACTTACAACTGGTTTGTTTCGGGAGCATTTGTTTTTTGTTAATTTTCATACCCTTTTTTCGTGTAGTGTGCAATTAGTATTAGTAGTACTTAGAGCTCATTGAGGTATTTCGTTCAGGTTTTCATTAAGATGTTTGTTTTTACTATGTATGTTTTATTTGTTTCACTTTCTCCCTTGGTTCCTTTAGTTTCAAATAACCTTTTTCTGCTCTTTCTTTTGCTTTTTCTTACTCTTTGAAATTGATCCAATAATATATTGCACTGGTTTCTGCACAACGCATATTTCCATTCTCATTCCAGCTAACTTCTTTTATTTGCTTTCTCTCTCTCTCTCCCCTTCTCTCTTTCTCTCTCTCTCTGTTTCTCTTTCTCTCTGTGTTGTACTTTGTTAAAAGGCAGCTTGGTTGCATTTGAACTGTTTGTTTATTTTTGTTCCATGTGTTTTCTCCTTTCGGTTTTGCCTATGATCCTGTCTGATTGAGAGCTAAAATTTTGAGCAAACTTAAAACCACGTTTTTGAAGCTTGTTATCATTTTTTGGCTGCTAGTCCCTGAGCGACCCTAGAGAGAGATGCGTGCTAATTGTACTTTTTGTTCTGTGCTGTGATGGTTGTATGATAAATTCGCGTCCAGGTATGTACACAGAGTGTACTAAAAGTGTGCGCGCCCTTGAAACATAGTACCGGCTCTAGTGCTCTGCACCGGGTTTGAGAGTTTTGTTCACATTTGGCAGCTCGAAGTTATTCTACTGATTTACGTCCACGCTCACTAGTCGGTACATTGAGCGTTTGCTTTAGGCGCAAATTGACGCAAGTTTCCTGTTTTCGCCAAATTAAGCTGCAGTTTCAAATTCTAGATGTTCTTGTGATGTCTCTATTTGCCTTATTTGTCATCGGTTTTTTTTTTTTCGCATGTTTTCTACAACTAAAAATATGTAACTATAAAACAACAAAAGCCTAATGCAAGCCAACCCCATTTTTTCGTGAAGGCGAGAATGTACTACTTTCCCTGATTTGAATTGCTTCATGATTTGTCACCACGCACCCAGACACACACACGGTTGGATAGAAAAAAGTTACCTTGTTTCAGTATAAAATAGTCTCACTATACACAACATAACCGACTTTGTGTGCTTTGGAAGGTTTTGTAAAATTAATCTAGTTTTGTTTAAAAAATCAGCGAATTAAGCAATATATGTGTTTTTTTTTTGCATATATACAAACATACATACAAACATTCAAATCAAAGACAGATCCGGAATGTAATTGTAAAACAATCTGTCATTGAGCTTCCGTGATACGGAGCAGTGCCAACGCTTTCTAATAAGGAACAATGGTTTATAGTTTTTCAAATTTTAAAACCTAAATGTTGATATGTAACTTAACATAAGTGTGATGTGAGTGAGAAAATCAAAAAAAAAAAAAAATACGTTTATTCTCCTACAAAAGTTAATAAAACTACTAAATGAATCCAAACATTGAATATTGATGAATGAAACGAGTAAACCAAAACAAAACGACCTAAAATATTGCTTTAAGAATGTAAAATGTTTCATAAACAGCTTTCAAAACATTAATAACAGAGCTCAACACTCCTTGTTCTTTTCTAAGTACTGTTTCAAAAGGGTGTTTAAAGGTGTTTAATAAAACTGCGTTAAACGATTGACGCTTTTCATTGCTTTCAAGTTTGGCTGTGTGTGGTTTAATATTGTTGCAATTTTGTGCTTTTTTTATGTTTACTTTTGCATTTCCCCTTTCCAGTTTGTTAAACACACTTTGAGCTGTCTCTGCCTTGTCATTTTCCATTTGAGCTAGTTTTCTTCTTACTTCCTCTCTCCCTTTCTCTCTCCTTCATTTGCCCTTTAATTACTTTCATTGTGTGCGTGTGTATGTTTTGTTTTAATTGTGTTACATGATTTCAAGTTAATAAATTCGAACATTTTACACGTTTTTCTTTCTTTCTCTCTCTCTCTAACCCTTTTCCGCTGCGTATTTATATCGATAGCCCTGAACTAATCCCACCATTACACTATACAACGTTGCCATCATCTGTTTGTAAGTTAATAATTCGTACATTTAGAGATAAAAAACACATTTTGCACAAGTCTCGTAATACTGCATCAGCTGCACCTTTCCTTCCTTTATGCTCGCTTGTTGCATCTCACTGCGCCCGCCGCCTGCTACGGTTAGGGTGAGCAGTGAGCGTGAAGGAAAACGCTCTCACTATACAAATACGCGCCTGAATGTATGCTTTCTGCATAACATTGTCTACACGTCGAGAGTGGGCGCTTGCTCTAACCTTTTTATTTAAATATTTTTCTTTATTATTTTCGTTTTCTCTCTCTCTCTCTCTCTCTCTCTCTCTCTCTCTCTGTCTGTTCCTTCCTATGAGCATAGATATGTTGTTTTTTTTTTCATTTTATTGTGTATTTTTTTGAAGATGATATTTTCCAAAGACAGTATTTTTTAAAAATGTTCACCAATTATTAGCTAACTGTAGTGTAACAGATCTTGTAGATCATTCTTTCCGATTGCAATAATAATTTGTGACACCCGCTGGGAGTGAGGTCTTGGTATACGGAATATATTTAAATTCATACACCCATTCACACACGCTGCTCGTGTCTGGGCCATGCAACGCGCCACGCTGCTTTGCTTCTTTAGGGTAAAGTATGCAGAGTTTTATGTTTTGTTGCTGTGTTCTGTTTGAATGTTTCACTCTTGATATTAGTTTTTGACACACTTTCGAATCTTCACCTGTCAGTCACACGAAATTACACGATACGTTAAACACTTCCTTCTTTATAGGTAGTCTCTTTTCTTTAAGATATGTACAACGCACGATTAATCTATGTCCGGTTCACTTCACTCGCCACTCGCTCCTTCTCGCTCTCCCTCTCTCTTGCTGTCTCTGTCACAAGTGCTCAATTCACTAGCTAGTGTGCTAACATCAATCGACGAGAGAAAAGACGTCGTTTGGTTTTGTTTTCTGGCTTTGTTTGTAGCAATTATTTTAGTTGTAGCAGTAAGTAGCTATTGGTTGTGTGAATCAAATCCCTGTCGTAAATTGTCGTATGCACTGGTCCTCCTATTAATCTTGTCTTGTGCTTTTCTGAACTTTCTTTTCTGAAACGCCTACTTCGATTGTGTGCTTTCTTCACCGCTGTGCTTGCTGTGCATGTGTTTTACTGTGTTTGTACGTTCTCTGTTTGCTTGCGTTCTCTGGTTTGTTGTTGTTTTATTAAAAATGCTAAATTCCTGAATTATAATCTACGGTATGGTACAAATAATTCTTTTTTTATATTTGTTTCTTTGTATGATTAAATCTCGTTTTGAGTTTGACACATTGCTTCACTTCACCTTTCCCTTTTTTTTACTAAAATATCGTTTGCTAAAGGGGAGAGAGGGTTGGCATTGTAGATGGAAGAAATGTAAATATATGAATACCATCGGCAGGCCAAAATAGAATCACTTTCTATCCTCTTTCGGCATTTTCGGACGACACACACGAACACACACATACATAAACATTTTGTGCTAGCTTTTTGTATGGTGGCTGTCGGAGACCCTGTAAGTAGTAGGTCCCACCGGCCAAAGTAAGTAGTATTGCAACGGGGTATACCTTTTCTTTCCTTTCTTTCCTCTAAAGGTTTGCTCATTTTACTAGTGTTTGTTTGTTTGTTTGTTTGTTTCTTGCTTGTGTGTGTGTGTTTTCGCTAGTCAGTTCTTTTAAAAATTTGATTTATAATATGTTTATCTCTCTTTCGGCTTTATCTTTCCCCTGTCGTGCCGTTTTGATAGTTGTAGTACAGAGATATTAGCAGTTTTGTCATTACACTTTCGCTAAGAGGTTTCTCATTTTTGTTTTAGCTTTTTTTTTTGTTTCGGTACACACGTTTTCGCCAGCTTGTTGAGACCAAATGGTTGTTTTTGTTGCACGTTTTTTTCCCTAGTTTTCATTATTTCCCATGTTTGTCGAGTTTAGTTTTTGTTTCGCATCCAAAGAGCTTTCGATTTTCGTTTTATAGAGTAGTTAGAGTCAAAATAATCCGCTTTAAATAATTAAATGTTAAATTTTGTTTTTTTCCACACTTTTTCATAAAATCACAGTTTTTCGTTTTCACGTGTTTTTTGTTTTCTTTTTTTTATTATTTTGCGTCTTGATTTCACGCTCAAGCCCAAGGGCTTACCGGTCTCTTTCTCTCGCGCGCTTTCTTATTTCCACCGTTGTTTAAGTATAATTTTCAGCCCACACCGGCTTCCGACAAGTTGTCGTTTTGGACCAGGGATACAACCAACCTGGAATTTTCCTTCCACGATACGCTGCTTATCGCCCCAAAGACTAAGCGAAAAATGCGTCTGTGTGTGTGTGTTTGTTTAATGATAAAACTGCCTTAAATCTCTGCCTCGATTTGGAATCTAAATGGTAGAAGTGTGTGTGTGTGTTTTTTTTTGATAATGTTTGCCATCGATAAAAAGGACAAAACACGCACCTGCACAATTACACCATGATGTCCCGGGCGGGCGGGTGTACATAGGAGATAGGATCACAATTTAAATCGGTGCAGTTACATTAAAATTATTAAAAAAAAAAAAAAACCTATGGCGTGTGTGATATGTGCAATTGCCAAAAACTTAAAAGCGACAATCAGAGCAAAAACCGTTGCCGTTCTCTTATTTATCCTTTCTCTACGCGTACACACGCACACTCTCAATCCCAGATTTAAAATATTCACAGCACACGCCTACTTGTATTGCGCGTGGAATAGCTTGTCGGCTTGCCGTCTCTTTGTTTTGCTCTTTTGCACTAATTTATTGCACAGTGCCTACTGCTGTTGTTTAAAACTGAAATGGGTAAAATATATTTTTTATATAAACTTATGCCCTGATACTACACGTGTAGCTACTAATCGTTAATTAAGTTATGTTCTCTCTCTCTATCTCTATTTCTCTTGCCTTTCACTCCACACCGCGCAACCTAATTAAATCGGTTGCAGTGATCGTTCTGCATAAATAATAATGCAACAAAGAATAAAAAAGAACTGGGCAAATCGGGATCCTTTTTCCCTTACGTCACTGGATCTGTCTCACTGGGTCTGGCACACGGTTCTATGGCTTGTTGTTTTTTTTATGTTTTTTTTGGCACATGTTCTATGTTCTTCCCAAACCTATTGATATGTGTAAAGTACAATAAAATGAAGCTTATACACTGCCAACTATTGCACCTATTGCACCTCTTGCGTGTTTGTTAAGGTTTAGAAATGGTTAGAGCTAAATCACGAAAGAACCACGCACTGGGGATGATGATGGTGTTGCCAGTGTCTTGCCAGCGTCAATACTGGATTGGGATATGTACAGTTAAAACAAAAAAAAAAAGCCCGGCTAGTTATACTCCCGATTGCTTAGTCAAAAGGTGCTGCGGGCTAGGGAGGACACGCATACTGCTGCTGGTTGCTGGTGGCTTAAATTAATGTTCCCACTGCATCCTGATATGCACACTCATGATGTTTGCCCCACCGCTTACGATATGCAATTTTGTACCGGAAGTTTGCTGAAGCTGCCTTGCATCACACATCAATAAATAGCTGTATACGATATGGGGAGTGATGGCCGCACGTCCTGAGTTCGTGTTGATCCGGGGGCCATCTGCACACCTCCGCTGTGTTTGGTTGTCTTGGAGCAGCGCGCGAGTATTAGAGCTTTGGAGCAACTCCCAACGGTCGATCGGTGCCCGGGTGCCCCCACTGGCTGCTTACTGAATGCCCGGTGGTGGCTGCCCCAGTTCGGCCGCAAAATCGAACAGATGCGGATGGGCGGCGTGCGGATGCGTACCGTGCAGACCGCCGGCCCCGATGTTGCTCCCATTCCCCGACAGCACCGTCTTGATGGCGGACGTCTTGAGCAGCCGCTTGAGCATACCGCTCGAGCCGCGATGCTGCAGGCTCTTGTGCGTGGTGAGCGAGTTTTTCGTCCTGTACCGCCGATGGCAGAACTCGCACACGTACAGCGTGTCCGACTGTTCGTGCTTGTCCTGGAAGTGGCGCTTGAGCGAGTAGTAGCAGGAGAACGTTCGCCGACAGTACGGACACTCCTGCGGTTCGTTGATGCCCCCGCTCGTCGGTGGCGGCATGCGCAACGGCATCAGCTGGGAGGGTGATCCGCCGGCCACCGAGGACGAGCCGGACGGTGATCCTTGGCCGCTACTGCTCCCGCCACCGCCGTTTACTCCTCCACTGCCGCCGCCTGGTCCTGGTTTTGGTAAGCACCCAGACGCATGGACAAAAGCGAGAAAGAAGAGAAAGGGGAAGAAAATGTTAGCTCTCGGTTGGCACACCTTGCACACGCCGCCCGCATTGGGGGGGAAGGGGGAGGGGAGTGGGAGTGAGAAGAGGAGAGGGAAGGGCCTGGGGCGGGGGGTAGAGTTGGGCGTTATCAACAAAGGTACGGAGCTGGCGGTTTTTGGCATTAAATTGCATTCACTTTTACAGTGTGATTCAACAGGTGAGAGAGATACAGAGATAGAGAGAGTAATATAGTAAGAGAGAGATAGATAGATGGGAGTAGTTATACAATGGTAGGCGTAGTAGATATTATTATTATAATTATTATTATGTATGTATATAAATAGAGCTAAAGTGATTAATTTAAGGAGAGACAGAGAGAGAGAGAGAAAAACAAAAAGAAACAACAGGGAACTGACTAGCAGCAGCACAAAGGAGCTGTTTTTGCTGCAAGCAAGCAAAACGGAACCCGGGCAGCAACAGAAACAATAAAATTCATCTCGCCACTCGCCGTTGCCCTTTGCCGTGCGACGGTAAATTCGCGTTCGGGACGGAATGAAAAATACTACTTCAGTTCACTGATTAATATGACGCTAATTATTAACACGATAGATAGATACGATAGAGGAAGGTGAGCAAAACTAAAACAGAGGAGAGACAAACTTTAAATCGGGTTTGCTCTCTGTCTTTTGCAGGCTACGAGAGCATTAAGGTTAGGAAGGTGTGCTCGAACAGCATTTGCAGTTGAGTTTTTCAAAACCAACGGTACACCACCAGGCAACTTGTTCTTGCAATGGTGACAAGAGAGTGGTTTTTATAATGTAAAAAAATTCAAAGTTTTACTAAAACCGAAAAGTACGCAAATTATAGCAGTAAAAGAAGCGTTCATAAACATTAGTTTTACTAAATTATTGATATAAAAGTTTGATTTTTTTTTTTGCTTTCAATTATGTTCTAGCTCTAGTAGCAGCATGATCGTGCAAACACATTCGCAGGTATGCAACTACTGCGTATCCTAAAGCACGATGCAATAAGGCCAAGCGGGAGGTGCATGCAGCATGGCGCTTGTTGTAGCATGCACACAACTATTTCATGTTTATATTTTGATTTGGTTTTCAGAACACAAGGGTATTGCAACATGCAGAAATAAACATTTAACAACAATTATAATCATGAGTGGTTTCACTCTTCTCCCTCAAAAAGGATTAATTTTTGGAAGAAATTAAAACAGCTTAAACGAAAACAGCATGCAAGGAGGATAGAAACCCTTTAGGGTAGCGTAAATAGTCGTAAAGGGTGTAAAATTAAAGAATAAAAAAGTAAAAAAAGCAAAAGTAGAAATGAGTGATTCTGATAAACATACTTACTTTAGTACATCAAAACAATAGCAACGTATACTTACGTACTAAATTACTTACATACAAACGCACACACATATATATTTTTAAACACATACAGTGAGTTGAAGATACACATATGCCACACACATACATACACATAGACACAGAGAGACAACAAGCAACACATAGGGATGAATAGGAGACGTCATGCGTGCGGAGAGTGTTTGGCGGCAGCAACTAAGAACGATTCATGAACAAGAAAGGCTATAAAAAAAGGATTGTTAAAGAAGAAATTGCTGTTGCTCCTAAATTAAAAAAAGAGAAGAAAAAAAACACAAACACGCATACATACAAATGGAGATATATAAATCGAGTCAGCAGAAGGAGTGACGTCCTTGATATGATCCTTGAAGTCGATGAAGACGCATACATTGATACACACGCTAGTACAGCACGGCAGGCATGAAGTAATACGGCGAAAAAAAACGCTTCACAAATGGAAAAACGTTCAAGCGTCAAGTCTATGAAAAATGGCATGCAAAACGTATCGGGCCAAGTCAGCATCACAACTCAGCGAACGGGATCGTAATTCCGGGCAGGCAGACGAGTAAGAGGATGCTCGCGAAAACGAAACTTTAGCTACAGAACGACGCAGAACATGCAGAACAACATCCAGAGAGAGAGAGAGAGAGAGACGGGATCGGGAGCGCGTCGAAAGGTTACGGTATGCTGGAAGTGTTTCCATAAAGTCGGTTCGTCGATGATCATGTAGTGCAGGTGAAATATTGGTCAGCGCGTCCTTACATTACCTTACTCAGACACTCTCGGGGTGAATCGGGATCGGGAGATGGGTATTGGTAAAAGGCAAAAGGCAGACTGTTCTAAAACAAACCCAGTTATTCTCTCTTTCTCCCTCTCTTTTAGCTTCTGTCCAGATCCTACAGCGCACGGGGTTACTTTCGTCGGAATCAGAAGGGAACGATCCTTTCACTATTCAGGGATGAAGGCACACGAGAACGATCACGGGACGGACGGGTTTTACAAAACCTGGGACACTGGTCTCCTGCAAGCTGTTTTAGAATGGCACAAGGCGAACCGTTGTCAGCACAGGAGATGGTTGACCATAACATATTTTTTGTTTTCTAACATGATTTGTCTTGCACTAGAAACATGCGCTTGAACGAACGAACGATAGAAGAGAGCATAAATATAGATGCAAATGTTATCATGGTTTATTTTCGTATAGTACACGAGCTACGGATCTACGATAAAATTATTGTATTAAAATATAAAAGATATATTTATATATGGCAATGCTTGTTTTCTCTGTTTCTGTTGAGGTTTGTATGTTTGTTTGTTTGTTTGTTTTTTTTTGTATGTGTTTGTGGAAGTTGCTGTTTCGTTTCCTGCAGTGTACTACTCTTAATGATTTCTTATCGTCGTTGACCGCTTTTATTTGCTTTGAAAAACTGGAAAAATATATACAGTGCCCATGTTTATGGTTGGCGGTTCATTTCCACTAGGGCATACAAAATGTTTAGCGAACTAACCATGAGGAGTAGCTATTGTATTATTGCTAATGTAAGATATGTGCCACGTCACCGTGCCACAGCAGCAGTCAGGAAAGGCAAAGCGATGAGATAGAGCCGAGAGAAAAGAAAGAAGTGAGTGAGAGAAGGTGAGCTAGCTTGCTATTGAAATAATTATACAAAAAGACGGTAGATGGCGCTAGCTTCCTTAGGTGGAGGGCCTTCAACAAACCCCAGCACTACTTGCTATACTGTGCAGAGGAAAGAGATGGTACAGCACCGAGATAGTGGTTCTAATTACAGGGTGCTAATTGTTGTTTCTATCGTGAAACAGAATCCTGCTCAGGAAAGGAAAACACTACGCACACGATACCTTCTCCGTCTGCCGATGTGTTATAGAAGAGGAATAGTGATAGCGCAAAGCAAAATTGTATTTTTCTCTTACTTAAAAAGCTACTTAAACAAAAACTTACTGTTCAGACTGCAGCGCCACAGACAGTGTGTCTCTGTGACCCCCAAGTGAAGGAAGTATAGATCAAAATATTGCGTTTTAAATAATTATCATACTTTAGCTTTCTAACCTAAAACACTACTTCGCAACGGAAGCTAAGACAGTGTGCGTACATCATAGAGGACTCCGTCGCTGAGCTGAGTCAGGGAAATTAAATATCGTCACATCGCTTTCTAAGAAGGAGTGGTGCACAAGTCGTTAGAATATTTTCACTATTCACTTAAGACATACGTACTATTTGAGTGGACGTACGTACTACATGAGGTATGCACGATAGTATGCACTCCACTCCATCCAACAGGTTGGGGGAGAAATGAAGCTTTCCTAATGAAAAAAAATCGTTTACTAAAGTAATTCGCTTCATAGAAGCAGGCGATAGGATAAAAGCGATAGAAGCGAACGAGAAGAGAAGGATAAAGAGAAGGAAAAGGATAGAAAGAGTTTTTGCGTGGGAAAGATAAATTAACTTGATCCTGATTTACTAGAAGCTACGTGAGTAATGGTTGATTGTTTTAAAACAAACGTCCCCAATCCACAGTCTTTTCGCTTGTTAATCGGTGCAAGATGTAAACTGTGTTGTTCATCTCCTACCGCTAAATCATACAGTATGTAACTATACAAAAGTGTGTAAAAAACGATGGTAAAAAACTACAAAACCGGTAGTGAAATGTGCAAGCAATTGTACGTTTGCTTTCTATAAAAGCGAACTAAAGAACACATTCGCTACAGAGGCGCTGGAAGGTGTGGGTAACAGAGTATTGGACGGTCAGCGGAAGATAAGTGGATCAGTAGCTAAAGGAGCAACAGAATGAGCAGCTAAAAGTATGCAGCAAAACCTAAGAACTCGAGTGAAAGTCAGACTGAGAGGGAAAAAGTGACAGTGTGAGAGAGAGAGAGAGAGAGAGCTCAAGTTTTGGTTACTTTCTAGTGGACAAACTCAGTAATACGCTAGAGAGCTTTGATAGTGGATAAAAATGAAAGGATAGTCATTCGAAGCTAACTAAGGAGAGCGGAGAGAAAGAGATATAGAAATAAAATAATAACATAAAACGCTAACCTTTCGCTCTCTCACACAAATACGCACACACACACACAAAGTCTTTCTGAGTTCATTCGCATGTGTTGGGTTTTTGCATAGGTACACGATGGTTATTCTTCGCTTCTTTGCCTGGGTAGCTTTTTAGTGTCTGTGTCTAGGAGTCCTGTGGCAACCGTACTTTCTTCTCTATTCCGACACTAAACAGGGCCTGCCGAGCCTTCCACAAGTCGGCAAACAGTGACACAAAACACAAAGGAGGTGGATGTGGGCGGTGTAACGATTGATGGAGCTTAGAATGCCGGCTTCTCCGCTCGGAGTCGTCCCAGGGGTGTGCTCGTTGGTGTTTGGTCCGCAGTGCTAACAGTGCTTATTATCCTTTTCGCAAGCAGAAGAGCGCCAATTGATTTAGTGCTTAATTCTATACGCTCAGCTTGTTGGTAGAAATCTCATTCGTTTCCACACCTTTTGAATTTGCACCAGAGAACTGTGCTTGTATACTAGAGTAAGTTGTTTTTAATGTGTGACACGTGCACAGCACGCATCACAATACTACTGGCTGTCGATTCGGTACAGTCGCATATAGTTATCTCTTTCTCTCGCAATGTCTCGCACATTTGTTCATTTGGAGAGAGATTGAAACAGTGTTTGCCGTCTGACAGGACGTGTTTGACACATCTCCGCCAATGTACTAAGATTGTACTAAATGTACTAAAAGCACAGTTGTCACTGGAAACGCTACGTTGGAACAGACTTTCACAAACTGCCGTTTGTAGGGGGTAATTTATATTCTTTCTCAGTAGGCTGAGAGTAGTCACACTGCATTGACCGTAGTCCACTACGATTTATCATCTGGTGCTCCTCTTCTCGTTGCTAACGCTCTCGCGATAAGATTCCTCCATCTGCCAGATAAGGGCTAGGGAACAGGTTCAGGCTCCAACCGGGTCAGTTGGTAAGGGAGGACACAAAAAGTGAAAGGACGATCACGCACCACCAGACGTCCACTGAGATAGAGAGACACAACATGTTGCCCGCTATACAAGTACAGTTACGGTATGTGTTGTTGCAGTCGGTGTGGAGAAGCTGGTGGTGGAGGTGGTGGTGGTGGTGGTGGTAGTGGAGGTGGTGGTAGTAGTGTCGGCGAGAGTACGAAAGGCGAGAGCGCGACCGGCACGAACGGAGGAGCCGCCGACCTGCTCTAGAAGAACTTTACATCCTTCATGTCCAGCTCACCGGGCCGAGACTTGTGGTAGGTGTAGATATGTGTCATCAAGGAGTTGCGCGAACAGTAGACGCGCTCGCATATGATGCAGCGGTACTCTTCCTGCCGTTCCGCGTGTTTGTCGGCGATGTGCCGCTTCAGCGACGCTTTCGAACACAGCACTTTGCCACACAGCTGACATGAAAACAGTTTCTTAGGAGAGCAGCCTGCAATATATACAAGACACACGAAAAACATTCCAAAATGCTACCCAATGTGTTGATGGTGTTGAATTTTAATGTTGATTTTTGGTTTGATTTTGTTTGGTTCTGTTACGTACGGGGTTTGTTTGTTTTTTGTCATTTTTTTGTGGTTACGAAACGGTAAGTATTGAGAAAGCGAGGGGGAGTTCAAAGAGGTTGGTTTGAATCTCGTACAGTGAAAAGAGGACAGACCAGAGACGTTGAGAGACAGACAGGGTTGTGGATGTGACGGAGTGGAAAACAATATTTGTGACAGAATGTACCGTGTGTGAGACAGATAGATCGACAGAAAGAGGGAGAGAAGAAAGAGTAAGAGAGAAAGAGGCGAAGAGAAAGAGAGATAGACAACTACACTACAGATGTTGCGCAGTGTTTGCCAGTCATGAATGTGAGTCTCGTAAACTTGACACCTCTACTCAAGGATGTTCAGAACAGTGACAGTGCTGCCAAACGGAGCACTTTGACGTCTCACTTGTCAAATTATGGTTTGTTGCCGTTTAGTAGCAGTAGTTGTAAACGTTGGTGTCCTCGGATAATCGAGTAAAGTTCAACCGAAAAGAAATAGGAGACAATATTCTGAGAGATCAAAGCAACAGAGTGAGAGAGGGAGAGAGAGAAAGAGTGGAGAAATCAGAACTTGTCATAGCACTAGCATAGGACTAGAATGCGTTGCAGTTGTGTTCGGTTGTTGCCACAAGAGGTAATGTTCGTAGAGGAAAGACAATACGAGAGAGAAAAGAGATAAAAGAGAGAGGAGGGAGAAAGAGAGAGAGAGAGAGCGAGAGAAGGGATCTGCATAGGAGCGAGTGAGAAACAGAAATAGAGAGAAGAGGTAAAGAGCGCTTAAAGTAAGTAGAAACGTACTAAGAAAGAACTGGGTGACAAGTCTGCCAAACGCCGATAGTAAACGTGTAATAGCAAGTGGTAGAAAGGTGCATCACTATAGATGACCGGAAGGGGACGGAAGATAGGCATGATACAAAAATCGATAACTGAACGAAGTCTTATTCTACGGCTTCTTTATCATTTGAGTTTCACATAGTACATCAACATTTCCAACGTTGGATGCGCGCAGAAAAGTATAAGCCTATCAAATACGACGGAACACGCACGAACCTCGCTGCAGTAGTATGCATTAATTTTATGCTATAGCTTCCATTTGCAACACGCTCACTACACCTTCGGGTCTCTCCATCTTGAATTGATGGCTGTACCACTGCCATCTACTTCCTTCTTTTCACCACTATTTTGCTGTGGAGATCAGAGTGTTTTGTGCCTTGAGCAACTTTTCATCATAGGACGCCGGACGTGGGACGCAGGGCATAGATTAGTGTCATACCTTTCTTATGTGCCGCTCACCCGGAGAGCTGACAATATTGCTGGATTAATACACGCACAGTACAGTAGCCGGTAGTTATAGTGGTAATAGTAGTAGCAGTTGTCGATGCGATCATTAAAATTCATGTTTTGGGTGTAAGTACATTAATATCGAAAAGAAAAACAAATGGCAATGGAGGGAGGTGGGCGGGAGTTACACAGACAAATTATCAAAAATAACAACATCGTATACACGTATAAAACACAGGGATAAGCAATATTGGAAAACACTAATGAATAATTACGGTACACTTTCCACACATCGACATAAAAGCCACACAACATTCAACCGAGTATAAAAACACAGTCACATGTTTAGGTAAAATCACATTTAATGTAATATCAAAACCTTGCTAAATGATGCGAAAATCATACCAACACACTGAGAAACGTAAAATAAAACCAGCACAACACAGCAAGTAGTAGTAGTAGTAGTAGTAGTAGTGGTAGCAGTAATGGTAGTAGTAATGATCGTCTTACAAACGCTAGCGAAAAACAAACGAGAGAGCCCTGTCCGCTTCCTTCTCGCGCGCAATCAGTTCGTTATGGGGATGTGAAAAAAAAACTCATAAAACTGTTAAACAGAAAATCATGAATAAACAAAAAAAAATCGTATGTCTCATTAGCTTTCACAAAACACACATCTACGGCATTATGCCACACTTTCACATTTAGAAGGTCGTTTTTCGGTTGAAACATTGTTTTTCGTTTGTTGGGGTTTCTCTTTCTCTTCTTTTTTCGATGGATGTGTGTTGTTTCGCTTTGGTTGCTTTCGCCCAATTGATAAGCCATTTAAAAAATACATATTTCAGTATGTTTGGCGAACGAATAACCAGCAAGCCCTCAAAAGTGTAAAGGAAGAACGCTTTTCGAAATATTAGATACTGTTTTATTCAATTACTGATATTTGTTTGTGTGTTTTGCGTGTGTTTTTCTTCAACTGTTTACAAGCAGTAAGTGGGGCGTTTGTTTTGTGTAGTCTGATCTCTTCTGCTTACTTTTATACTTTGTTTTAACTCTTCTATTTACCTTCACATATTTAACAAAACACTTCACTAATTTTGCTGAACTGTTTTGTTCTTTCTCTCTCCTTCTCTCTCTCTCTCTATATATGTATTGTTTTGCTGTGTGTTTTGTTCTGTTTTTCACTACTCCCACCATTCATCTGGTTAACATTTGTGTGCTTTACTGTTTCATTGATCTGCTATTTGTGTGATTGCAAAACTCAGGATCTTCTATAAGTAATGTAACCGTTACCCACTTTACTTTCCATCGGCTCTGTTTTGCTATGACATTAGGGATGAGAGTTTCCGTTCATATTTAGATTTGTGTAGTAGTAGTAGTAGTAGTTGTAGTAGTAGTTACCATTTGCGAGATTTGTCTATCTGTGTTTATGATGCTGTTGCTTTCTTGTTTGATTTGAATTGTTACTTTATTTTACAATCAGCTAGAGGGTTTTTGTTTTGTTATTTTACCGTTCTGTTTCTGCTTTGTTGCTGTTACTGCTACTATGCAATGCTATTTTGTTTTAGTTCAAACTGTCAAGAACACGTATGTACGACAACACACATCGAATAAACTTGGCTGTTAATGTGTGGTAGTACACGGTTTACCGCGTGTATGGGGTTTTGTCGTATTTCATTGATTGGCCGTCCTCTCGAGTAGGATTATAACTAAGGAGCAAAAAAACATCATTATGCAGATATAATCGAGTAACGACCTGCTCTTTTTCGATCGTGCTCGCACACTATCCGTGCATCGTTTTGTTTTGTGTTTTACTTCTTCTCTTGGTTGTTATTGTTCTGCTAAACTTGTTCTGCAAGTTTCGCTCTAACCATTTTGTTGTTCTGTGTGCTAATGTATAAGAAAGTCCAAATCTTCTTTGTTATTCGCCTTTTGCACAGCATTTTTGTTTTGTACAATTACATTTGCAAATCGTGGCTTAAGCTTTTACTCTTTTTGCAGCACTTTGTAAAAAGGTTTTTGGGTGAAATTTAGTCCGTTTTTTATGCATGTTTCTACCTTTTTAAACGCTTCACGTTTCACGAATTTTGCGCATCATCATCTGGTTTTGTATATGCTCCCGCTTATTTTTATCCTTTTCCTTCTCCACCCTATCCTTCTTTGTGTCTAGTATTCCGACGTGGAAAATAAATTAAATAAAGATTAACACTTGCGACAAAATATAAATAAAAATAAATTCTCTTTCTCTCACGCACATCTACAAAAAAAAAAACACATTGCCAGATTGTAAAATTAAATTTAAACAACAAATATTTCGCTAATTTTGGTTTTCGTTTTATTTTTCTCTCCCCATTCATTTAAACGCCTCACTTTACCTAAATTTGTTTCCATCTGTGCACCCATCATTTTCGTAATTATTTCAAAACAAAAAAAATTAAATATTCAGACTTTTGTTGTTTTCTTTTTGTTTCCAATTTTGCACATAAAACGTAAACCCTTCTACCAGAGCTCGTGTTAAATGTTTTTTTTGGAATCCTTCTTACTCGTAAGTGGGGAGCATCGATGCCAATTCAACAATATTATTAATTTTCAGTCTTTTAGACAATCACAAATAGGTTTTTTCTTATTCTTTTTTTTCTTCGCTTTCAATATTTGTATGTTAATTTTGCTGTCGTTTCTTCTTCTTCCTTTGCGTGTGGTTTGAGCGCGTGTCACATTTTTTCATTGTCCCAATATGTGAGTTCCAGTGGTTAATTTTGAATTATGCACTATATGGCAAAACACAGTTTTGCACACGCAACCACAACACCGTTTTCCCTCCGAAACGTTACGAAAAAGGTCTACAAAATAAATCACATCATGCCAATAGGTACGAAATGCAAAAACGCCTACTTCGATATTGTACAGTGCCGAAAATATACATACACATACACATGCCTGTTTTGCCTAAAGGTGTCCGTAATGTAAAACGATTTTTCCCGATTGCACACAGTTCCTATTTTTCCATGTCCATTGTTTTCCTTACACTCGCTTTGCTCGTTCCCCTTTTTTTTACGAAATTCTAACACTTCTTCCTCAGCCCACAAAAGTTTGCCACGTTTGTGTGTGTTGTTTTCGTTTATGTGTGTGTATGAATATTTTTTTCTTCCTCTTTTTTCTTGTAATACTAAATCAGTTTTGGTAACTTTTTTGTCGCATCATAAATGTGTCTTTTTGACCCTTTTCTCTCTCTATAAGTATTTTGTTTTGCTTTCAAATGCATATAACGTTTCTTAAATTTTGTTTAAGTTTCTCTCACACATTTGCATAGTCGCATGTATTTACTTTCTCTTGTTTCGAATTTTGTATTCCAAATTCGTAGTTTGCCCAAAAGTTAGTGGATCTTTTCATTTCGCATTAATATTCCCCGTCCACCATTATATAATTTACTCTTGATTTTAGCATCTAATCAGTCATATATTGTATCTTTGCAGGCCACACAATCTGTAAAGTGTTTATTTTTCTCTTCTTCATATTTATCTATAGTTTTGTTTTCTTCTACTGTGTTCCTTTTGAGTGGCTGAAGTTTTGTTTTATATGTATGCGTGTCCTGTTGTTTTTTTACATCATCTATGCAATCCCTTTGTCTTCTAATTCCAGTTAAATCTTACTAATGGGGTTTACGATATTCCTGTGCGGGTTTTGCACATCGCCAGTGGAGAAATTTTTGTTTTTTTTTTTTACATATACGAATTATCTTCTTCAGCTTTTGCTCATTACAGATCTCTTTGTGACTCTCTTGCTCTCGCTTTCTCACGATTGTTAAATACATGTAACGAAAATATATCTTGTTCTTACAACACCTGGCATAGCTTTTTTTGTGAAGTAACAGAAAAAGTGTACTGCTCACAAATTGCACTTCCACAACGAATTGTGCTCACGAGCTGGTGTTAGGCCGCACCACATGTTTGAAACATGTTACGATTACATTAGATGCACTAAACAAAAACAAACCTCTTAACACACATACACTGCTCACGATCGTGTTAATGCTAACGTCCAACGAGCAGCATAAATATTCAAAAAATACGATAAAAAAAATTTGTGATATGACGTAAATCAACCATGGTAAAAAGGGTGTGTACACCATGACACAAATAGTCGAAACAATTATGCCAACAATCTCTCTCGTGAGTAGTGAAAAGCCCAAGTATAGAGCAGTCACAACACAAGGTACGGAACAGCTTACAAAGAGTTAGCAAGAGAGTTTGGAATCAAAAGCTGATTATTAAGCAACAAATAGTTGTTAGAAAAAAAACACATCATTGCCTTTTCCTTAAGTTTAAAATTATTAAGGTTTAAGAAAAAATGAGAAAAAATCAATTAAACTTAACAGTCAGCGTATCGAGCAACGTTGGAAGTTGGAAAAAATAAAACAACAGGAAAATGGATTTTCTACTTCCCTCTTTCGTACTCTCTCTCTCTCTCTCTCTCCCTCTCTCTCCATCCCTCTCTTTGACACACTAGCTCTCCTTCGTGTATCTTTTCACTATGTCCCTAGAGTGTTGTGCTTAGTTTTCCCTTGCCAATACTTCTGCTAAGCGTAACAATTGGCCCGTGGCATTACACACAAACAATCATAAAGTATTTCATCTAAACCTTACGCACTAAAACATGGGGTTTTCATTAGTTTATCATTGCGTTACACAGTAAAACTAGCAGACCGTAAAAGAGAATATTTAAGCAGTTAGAGTAAACATAATAATAAGTATTAATGGAAGAGTGGCAGCATTATGCGCAGTTCGATGCGTTTCGTTTCCTAGCAACTGTCGTCAGCCACGGGTGCTGCAAAAAAAAAAAAGAAAAAGGGATGTCCGAGAGAAGCTTAATGTCCTATTTGCCAAACTTTATCCCTCTCTCTTTCTCTCTCTCTCTCTCTCAATCCTTCTTTGCATCCTTCCTTCTGTCTCCTTTCTGTTTGAGCTTTGAGCTTTTTAAGTTATAAGAAAGCAAGAAACAAAAGCTTCCCTTCTTAAACCTCTCCTACCCTAATCGATTAACGCACAACAAAGATTCTTGGTTTCGTATGTTTTTGTGTGTACTTTTATAATATTTAAATGAAGTTTTTCTATATTTTTAGTATAGTGGCGCCTTCGTTGCACACAATGGGGTGGGTTGTTTTTCTTTTTCGGCACACACACCATCATGACTTGCCAAACAAATAAAAATATAGCAATTTTTTCATGTTCCTATGTATGTGTGTGTGCGCGCGGTGTTTTCGTTTCGCTTTGATTTTGCTAATTGATATAAAATTTGTTTAATACAAAAGATTAAATAATTTTTAACGCTAAAAATTATGCTCTCGTTCTATAATATATGCTCCACGGCACGACCGCACGAAACAAAAAAAAAACATATTTTAAACCAAAATGGTAATTGGATGAAAAAAATCAGTCTTCACAATAATTTCACGCACAGTCAACAAGCAAGGGGCTTTGCATACATTATTTTACGCTTTTCGTACCGAACAAAAAAAAAACTATAACTTTGGTTTCCGTTTTTCGTTTTCACACTTTTAACCCAACAAAACAAGGAAAAAAAATAATTTTGCTAAATTAGAATTACGCTTATCGCACTCGCCGCTTCCCACCCCACCACTGATCAAACGCCATCCGAAAGTAGGTTAAATAAACACTTTGTGATCAGAATTACCGATCGAAAAGAAAACACAAAAAAAAAAACTACTCAACAAGGAAGTGGTTGTGTGCTTGTGTTTTTCGCTTGCAGTGCAACTCTCGTCCAATAGCTCTTGCGCCCTCTTCTAACACCTTAAACAAATACATTTATCGTGATATCGCGATTGCAACTATTAAAGGGCAGGGATCGCTTCTCGCTACATGGTAATATGCCTTAGAATCTTAAAAAAGCTAAAAATGAATAATGCGGATATATGATAATGTGTGTAATGCATAATAATAAAGGTATTCAACATAACAAAATGTTTGGAAGTAATAAAAAATCAACTGTTAAAAAGTAAGCTCGAAAACATTGCTGATTAACGCTTTCTTTCTTCCTTCCCTCATTTCCCTTGACGTTTTCTTGTTCCGTTTTCCACTTGTCTCTCCACCAGCTCTACCCAGTCTGCAGCAAGAAAGTGTCTAGAAATGGCAGTCTTCACAATATTCTTTTTGTATTGGTATAATTGGTATAAGTTCTATTGATCGCTGATCACCCATCAAATGGTTTTTATGTTTTACTCTTATGATTGTGTAAACGATCGGAACGTAATTGGTCAGTGCAATCTTGATCTTGACTAGCGCCACCCGTCGACGACATACGGAAGCTAACAAGAACTATTTTTCCTTGCCATTTATAAAATCATTTTCCATAACTCATTATGTATCGTTTTGAGAAAAATGTTGAATACATCTTGAATACATCTGTAAATTATTTTCTTGTCAATTTTATCGAAAAATAATGAAGAAAATGAACTTTTTTGCCGTAACGGAATCGACATGAGCGGTTACACGGTTCTGCTAGTTGCCGCTAGGTGGCACGGATAGTACATTCAGTACATAGTACTGAAGGGCAATACCCTTGCCTTGATCATCACTTTTCGAGATTATGTTTTCGTCATCCTCATCCTTAACACATCAAAGCTTTCCTGACGGAAAATGGATTGTTTTGTTTAGGAGTCTGATAGTATCGTTATACTTAGACAAGATCTTACTTGCTGACCTTCTGTTGCTGGTGGTGGAAAACAAAGGAAGCAGAGAAAGCGAGTGCCATCGCGACACTAAGATTGAACTGAGCAGAAAGAAAGAAGGAGAGAGAGAGAGAGAGACAGAGAGACAGAGAGAAAGAGCGAGAGTAGTTTTCGGGAAAATTTGTTCATCTGTAGCTAGAGCCTTTTATCTCGCACACATTTATATATATACACACACACCAACGTCCGTCCGCACACGTCCGTCATATATTGTACACATCGCGTCCCCTTTTCGCCTGATCACGCTTGATCAGTCGTGTTGTTTTAGCTGAATTTGCATGATTGTGACATGACCGTTCCATCTTTTTGATCTTAGTGTATGACCACGTGTTGTCATTATCTCTCTCCCTCTCTCCCCCTCTCTCTCTCTCTCTCTCTTCCTCTATTTATTTACATGTATTCGAGCTTGGCCGCAACATTATTATGCTTGATATCACAGTCGGTGGCGCCGCCGGCAGCATTGTTGTTCAGCAGCTCGTGGTGGCCACCGGCAGCGGCGGCCGCCGCCGCGACCGCTGCAGCCGCCACCGCCGCATGCGCCGCCCCATGGTGCAGCGGACTGACCGCTCCGCCGCCGCCGCCGCCGCCGCCGCCGCCAGCGCCACCACCCGCGCCCCCTCCGCCTCCGCCGACCGCGAACGGATGCTGAGCGTGCAGGGGATGGTGCGGGTGGTGGGCGTGATGATGATGGTGCAGGATCTTCTGCCGGCGGTGGTAAATGCTCTTGTGATTGTTCAGGCTGTTCAGCGTGCGGAACACCTTGTGGCACAGGTTGCACACCGCATTGTTGAGCGGCTGCAGGTGCTGCTGCTCCTTGTGCCGCTTGAGGGTGAGCTTGGTGCTGAGCAGCTTGCCGCACACGTCGCACCGGTGGCACGCGGCCAGGGGCAGCGGGAGCGACAGCCGGCTCATACCGTGCCCTCCGTGGACGGACGAGCCTCCGCCACCTCCGCCGCCGCCGCCGCCACAGCCACCACCGCCGCCGCCATCCGGTGGGGATGCCGAACGCTGGGATGCCATGCTGGCCGCAATGCTCAAGCCTGGTCGATGGTACAATGCAGGAGATGCGCAGGTTTGGTGGATACGCACGCCGGTGCGTACATAGAGCGAGAGAGTGTGCGTGTGTGCGTGTCCCGGGGTTTACATTTCACACCACAGCCACCCACACAAAAACACACACACACACACAGGACACACAATTTCACACGGATCCCCACCACCAGCACGCACACGCACGTAACGAAGATTGAACAGAGGTTGAGACGGGGTTGACGCGCGTCAGGTTGTGCGTGTGCGTGTGTGTTGATCGTGCGTGCGTGCGTGCGTGCGGGCGCGTGTGTCCGAACCGGGCATATAAACGCGCGACAACGTGCATGTATCGTGAGTATTCGACCGATAAGCAGCACCGGGAAAAAGAAAAGAGAGACAATAGTGACTTTACTTTGCTTGGCTTGTGTTGGTTTGTTACACTGTTTTTTTTTTTGTGCCGTTTTGTTTTGCTTCCGGGGGTTTGTTTAGGTTCTAATTGGTTGCTTTCGATAATCGTTTTGTTTTTGGGGGAGTTGTTTTTTTTTGTCCTAGTGACAAAAGGTATGAATTTTGCCAACGGTGCATTTGTTACTGGTAAAATGGTTAGAATTATGTTCATCACATTGGCACATACACTTGCTGAACTCTATCTTTCAAGCAAACTATCGATTTGTTCTTTTTTTTGCATAATTTTGTACTTTTTTTGCTGTTTGTCTGTTGGATGTTGGATAAGGGGGAAGGTGTAATAATTTTGAAATTTTGAATTTTGTGTTGCCCGTTTTTTTCTTCTTTGGCTACAATGCTTGTTGAATCTTGTTAAAATTCACAGTTTTGCTATCGTTACTGCCGTTGAGTTTCAATTTTGATCGAATCGTTTTTTTTGCATTGGCTCCGATTAGCTTTTCCGATTGGTTGTTTTTTTTCTGGCTTGGTTTTGGTTTCTTTTCTGTATGCCGAATTTAGAACTTTTCAGTTTTGCTGTTTTGCAATAAGATAGAATCGTGTGTACACGCTAACAAGAAAGTATGAAATGAAGAAAACAGAGAGTAATTGGAAATTGAAAAACAAACAAAAAAAAAAGATAAATAAGGTATGGCCGAATATGCGTGCGCGCGTGATTTTGCCAATGGGTGTGTATGTGTGGGTGTGTGTGTGCTGGTGGTACGAATGATGAAAGTAAAGGAAGTTAGGATTGGAAGGAAAGGGATAGGAAGGGAGTTGTGTCGGGGGTAAGGGTGTAAGGGTAGTTTGTTTGATAAAAATGTACGTTTGCTAATATATTTTCCATTTTTCAAATCGGTTATCAGCATCCAATATGAGATATAGGTCACAAAGGTAAAATTAAATAGGAAAAAAAAAACACATCAGAAAAGTGGGGAAGAAGTTGAAAGGTGAAATTAACAAAAAGTAATTATAAAAAGTAGACACATAGAAACACATTGACGATACAGTAGTTATAAACCAATTGTTGTTGTAGTTGTATGGTTGTTGGTGGTGGTGGTGTGGGTTGTTTTGTTTTCTGGATGGGTGGTTGAGATGGGGGTGGGATGGGAAAACAAAGGAATCGCACGGCAGTGGCGTGGAACAGGGACGCCCTTGTCACGGGAAGGGATGTTGTAGGGTGTCCATTGAGTTGGATGGAAGTAGTTCGATTAATGAAAGCTATACATACATAGAAATGGCGTTCGTGTGTGTGTGTGTGTGTGTTTTTGGATTACATTAGGAAGGGAAAATTAGCTTTCCGATTTGCTGCTTTGCAGGAACACAGCCCTTGTCTTTGCACGTGACGTATCTTTCCAATTAAAGTGAAATTTGAATACCAAACAAACCAGAAGAAGCGAGAGCATTCAAATGGCAAAACAATGTCCTGGGAGCAGCAGCGGGCAGCAGGTGGAGCACATGCATCCTATCTTGCACATACAAAACCACGACGAAGTGAGGTTTGCACGTTTGAAGGGTTGTATAAAAACAAATGTTCAATGGCTAGAGATAATTTTCCCCCTCTTCCTCAAACGTATCGCCTGCAACAGTTGATACATTCTTAGTTAATGTAAAAGACTTTTTCTTTAATTTATTTGACTAGCGGGGGAAAATGTGTTAGATCTAAAAAAAAAAACATCTCCAAAATGCAAATTGTATGAAATTTGCAGTTTTGAAAAAAATAGTTTAGTTGCCAAAGAATTACTTCTATTGCTCAGCATCGATAAGAATCTTCGTAATTTGAACGTGAAAAGAATTAGGAAATTTGTAAATAGCCTGCATCTTCCCAACACATTGAAGTGCTACTGTTTCTCCGCACTCTGGTCAGGGCTGTAGCACCATTAACTACTGATAATATGCTTAAAAGTGTGTGTATATGTATGAAAAAAAAGGGAAGGTTTGCAAGGGAAAAAGGGTGAGAAAGGTTGGCAAAACCGCGGGGAGAAAAGGAGACCAAAGGGATAAGTTTGGTTTCTCTAACAGGCAGTATGATGGAGCATGGAATTGGTAAGAAAATACTAATCTACCGGCCAATATTACTTAGTTTGTTTGTTTTTTTTTTTTTTAATGAGGGCTCTGGCAGTGAAACAGTACAATTGTATGCCATATCTTTGCTAATGTATTGCTTCACTTGATTGCTATACTTCACATCAATTGCTATACTGAAGGATCTGGAAGGTATGAAATGAAGATGGTGGTTGTGGGTGAGTTTTTGTGTAGTAGTGTGGTGAAGGGATGTCAAAAAATACAAGAAAAAAAAAATGGAGACAATCAAGCCAATTTCGATAATCCCACATATCTGGTTGCAAGGTAACAAATCTTGTTTTCCTCATTTGGTATGACGAACAGGTATGTATGTATAGCGTGTGAGAGATTGGGAGAGGGTAGTGGTGATAGAAGTGATTTTTGTATAACTTTCTTTTCGTGAAATTCAAACAATATGATAAATCATTGCAATAAATTTAGCAAGCCTAATTAGCAGTAAGTCACTATTGTTGTCTCAATTTCTTATTTCCAATTCATATCAACCAATAAGATGTTGCAAAACAAGAAGGGTTTGAAAACGAACAAATGAGCTGTTTTGAGATGGCTTCTTTTCGGTTTGGGGGTGTGGAGTGTGTGCGTCCTTTTCCAATTGAATTCCAATCGAACCTTTGTTTGCTCCCGACTCTTTCGCTCTCGTTCACTGTATCTCTCTCTCTCTCTCTCTCTCTCTTCTCTGTCATTCACTTTCTCTGAACAGTAATTTGGAGTTTAGATTTTAACAACCCGCGAGGGAAGGACAAAAAGGAATGTGTCTTGCGTGCAGCAGCGGTAGCAGCAGCTGATAGGTGGAGCTGTGTTTAAGGGGTTAGTTAGTATCGTTTCATTTGATGAACCATATGCCTAGGTGTTAAACGTTTTAATCCAACACATGACGGGGCTCTTCTTAATAGATAATAAGTATATGATTGCTGGATGATAATAGTTTGTACTTTTACGTCTAATTCAATTCCAATGATGCTGGGGGCAAAGTTTGTGTTTTTTGTTCGTTGTTTAGTGCGGTTTTCCCGACCCCTCCCCTTCCCCACTTTCTTCATAATTGGTTTGTTCCGTCATTCCCAGCGCAGTTTCTTCCCTTCTTCGCTCAAAAGCTATTAAATTCTCTTCATGCAGTAACAAGTGTGCAATAACTATAAATTTATGCTAAAATAAAAAAAAAACATGCGTCCATTAACGATAACGCTGTGGCTCGCACAGCAGTTCATGTAGTAGGCGACTTAATAAGTAATCGTAAGGAATGCTTGTTTCTCGTTGCTACTGATCGTTGTAATGTATACGCTTCTTCTTTACCAGATGGTAGAGTGCTCCTTTTCTTCTCTTTCTCCGTTTTCCTGTTCCTTTCAAGTGATGTTACACGCTACACAATTTTTCGTGCTATTTGCTTTTCCTTGGCCTCTTTCTCAAAAACGCATTCCCATAGCGCACTACTGTAACGAAACTTCGATCGCGCTCGAGGCGCCCTCTGCCGGCAAAAGCTTTCACTTCTCAATTCGAAACTCATTTTTAAAAGTATCCACCCGGACGATTCTGACCGATCGGACTGCTGGGCAGGTTGGTGGAGGCGTTGGTGCCCCCTGCATGATGCACCGAAGGGTGCGTCAAACCGCCGGACGTGGAGGACGACGACGACGACGACGACGACTGTGATGTGGGTGGCAGCGGGTTGCCCGCCGGTGAGGGCGGACTACTGCCAGTGTTTGTGGCACCTCCTCCTCCTCCTCCTCCTCCTCCTCCTCCTCCTCCTGCTCCTGCTCCTGTTCCTGCCCCCGTTCCTCCTGTTCCGCCTGCACCACCTGCACCGATCGCGAGCTGCACGAGCTTCTTATCGTCCTTGGCGTACTTCATGTTTCTGTGATAGATACTCTTGTGGTTGCGGAGACTGTTGAGCGAACTGTACACCCGCTTGCAGATGTTGCAGACCGGCTCTTTCGTCGGGCGCATGTGAACGTTCTGTATGTGCCGTCGCAGCCGCGTCAGGGACGAAAGGTTTTTGTTACACGGATCGCACCGGAAATCTTCGCCTAACACTGATGAGATGGGATATGATGATGATGGTGGTTGTGGTTGTGGTGGTGGTGGTGGTGGTGGTGGTGGTAGTTGTAGTGGTGAGATAGTAGCGTTTAGCAGTTCGACGGAATTGACAGCGTACGGGGAGTTCGATTGTAGAGATTTTGTCGTCAGGCGCCCTGACGACGGAAGAGTCCATAAAGAGAGGTGCAACATATATTAGAGCTTTCACGTAGAAATGCAAGCGGCAAAAACAAGGCGTTTGGAGGTATGATCTGGAGGTTTGAGAGACCTTTCGACGGTGGTTCGCCTCAATGTGTTTCCCTGTTACATTTTCCATTCCAGAATCGGCTCGCGCGCTCGTGAGGAAGTGTGGAGCCGGACGGGCCGGGAAGATAGTTAGAATGCGAGGAAGTGGGATGGTGAGCGGGACAAAATAAAACCAACATGTTGAAGCGGTCCGTACCATCCCCGATCCTGGGGGTGAGCTGTGGTAGCTTTACCACGGGGTCTATTAGGCGGATGGTAGTACCTTCACCGGGAGCTAGCTTAATGGAGATCTAATGTATTGTATCGCTATCGGTTAGACCGGGGAAGTTTTGCGGTGATGCCTTCCAACAGCACTAAACCTCGCAACGCTCTGCTTTGCTCCGTTGCAGCAACAATTAAGGACTAATGAAATGTTTACCGTTAGTGTTGCAAATTTCTGTACACTATTTCCATCCTTGCACCAATTTACAATGCATACAAATTGCAAACCAATAAAACAGGCCAACGTTCTGATTGTATGCTTCACACCCAGCCACCGACAAACGAAATCTGATACAAAAATAGATATCAACCCATCAACCGACTAGGAGAGTGCTCCACAAAAATGCACCCATCCCAAACCACTCATCAACGCGATGGTGTATCGACGATAATGAATATTAAATGGAAGAACCAAAAACCGCATCAAAAAGTGGGCCCAACACTGCGTAATCTAAATGCCAGCATTAAACTGTTTATCGAAACACTTCACACGGTTTGCGAGGAAAACACAAACATACAAACGGCCATTCAATCTTTTTTCCCACCCGGATCAGTATGTGCGCACGATTAACACACACATACACATAAACAATGATAATAAAAAGTAGCATCAGAGCAAAAAAAACCCAATTTGCACAAATACAAATCACATACTTTTTTTCATCTCAACCACACACCTTACCAAACTACACAACAATGTACACTAGAATTGGATGAATTTTATGTTGCTTGTTTTACTCTAAAGAAAAAATCACCCTACCCCACTCTCCCCTAGGCTTTTTGTTTTGGGTGTTTGCGAAATCGATTCGAACAAAAGTTCCACGAAAAATATGTTGCTGTCGCGGGCAGGCAATAGGACGGAGGATGCAAAGTGTATGCTTAAGGGAGGAAGAGAGTGCGTGTGTGTGTGAAAGAGGGAAAGGATGTAAAAGGAGATGGGAAATGATGTTGGTTGCAATTTTTGGGATGCAAATGAACGTGAACTGTGCGTGGAGAAAACGGAAGTTCCAATGTGTTGTGTTGTGTCTTTGGATGCTAGAATCAGAATGTTTGCTTCGTTTTTGTTTTGGTCGTTTTCACGGGTCCGCAATGTGCTTCTTCCGCCCTCCTGGTGGTGGGGTGGCATTGTAGCGACAACCATTTTGGGCTTTTGTGCACATACACACATAATTTTGAGTCTGATTTGTAATTTGAGGGAGAGATTTGGGTTGAGAGATTTTTTGTTTTGCGTCCGATTCCGATCATTTCCAAGTGGCTCACACACACACACACACACACACACCGTGCGCTCCATCGGTTTGCGTGGCTGTTGCTCTCGCTTTTTTTGTCCAGTTACAACAAATCAGAAGCGTCAGTATTCAGAAAGCTGCTTAAGTTTAACCGAATCGTTATGTGATTACAACTACGTAACTAATATTTACAAGTGTTTGTGTGTGTACAATGGGCCATGTTTTTCATTCTTCAAACACATGTCCTTATCAATTTCGATACACAATGGCAATAATGGCATGTGACAGAGATTTTGAGTTATGGTTTGTTTTTTTTTTTTTTTTGTTTTGAACTTCAAAACTTTCTACAATTGGTCTTCGCATCGTTTTTTTCCGGCCAATTCACCATATAATTTTTGTTTCTCTTCTGCCTGGAGGGTTTGTTGCAGAGCGATCACTGTTACACAGTTGGCTACACCATTGTACATACACCGGGATGCTGGGGACAAGTAGAGACAATTTCCACTGACTTACATTATACCCTTAAACATAATAGTACTGGCCAATTGTTTGTTTTTTTAATCCCAAGTTACAGCTTTGTACAAGTTCAATTCCATTTAGGGGTAATTTGGGGGTAATAATATTAAATTTTAACACCTTCTCCTCTCTAGCCTCTCGCACTGCGCATGATAAACGCTTGCAACCCATTTAAACCATATGTGTTTATAAGAATAGCATTTTTTTTGTCTTAGGCATTCTGCACGTACGTGTGGCGAGGCGTGTTGAGGGGGTTTGATTGATTGTTTGTTTGTGTTACTAAAGGTTAATGTATTTTCCGTGTCCGAGGTACAGCCATATCTTAAACATAGGTAACTAATTAAAATAATAATTACATTAATTGTAGCGCCGATATATGCATTAACAAAACAAAAATCCAAACCACTAGATATTTTGTACAAGTGTGTCGCCGCTGACGGACGTACACGACCGCGTTGTTATTTTACCGATCCTTAGTTTGTTCTGTTTGAGTGTTTCCTTCTCATTTCCGTTCTGTTTGAGTGAAGTTTTTGTGTCGCGTAACTGTTCATTTTCTAGCTTGAACCTGATTTTGTAGTAGCTATGCAGGTAAACCCGGAATGCAAAGTCTGTTCCGATTGCGATTTGAGCGCTAGCGCGTTTGTACGTTCATTTTGCAGTTTGCTTTATCCACTAGTGAAACATAATTTCCGGGCACCAACGGTTGAAAACATAAAGCAAAATTTAAACTCATTTCGACTCACAGTACCAGTGGTAGTGAAAAGTGATGTGAAAAAAAAAAGGTAAAAGTGACAGTGGCTGCCGTAATCGGTAAAAATTTGGTAAAGAATGTAGCAGTAGAAGTAGTAGTAGTAGTAGTAGCAGTAGTAGTGAGAAATTAGTAAATTGAGTAGTAAGTTGGTAACGATTGTGAGAGAGCAGGTAAGTAGAACAGTAGTAGAAATCGTGATTGCGTCAATATCGTAACACACTCGTCGTCAAGAGAGAGGGGACACGCGTCGGTACTTGTTTCGTTTGTCGTTTTTAACAGTTTTGTTTTGTCAAAGAGGAATAAAGGTGAAAAAAAAAACATAAAACTTCCAATGTCCAAACAAAACTCGTTCACTTTTCCGTTTTGTTAAATGCAGTGGCGCAGTTTGTTTCTTTTTTTTTTGTTTGATTTTGTGTTTTGTATTAAAAGTGAATGGAATGAAGATTAAACATTTAGAGGCTCGTTTTTGCATAGTTTGAACTTTGATTTTGACAACTGAAAACACACAACAACGACGTAAATATATATATGAACACGATCAAACACGTATAATATATTATACCAAACAACAATCATACATTCTTACACTAGTCGAGAAAAAAAAAACGAAACAAAATAACATAAATCATGAACAGCACACAAACTGATGAAGGAAAAGCAAAATGAGTTTAAGAGAAAAATTAACGATCATTGCTTTGCTTGTGGCAAAAGTTGTAACAAAAAGAAAAAAAAAACACATTCCTTCACACTCTGTTTTGCTGCCGTATTTCGCATATGGAAAATGAAGAAACAAAAGTGTTTAGATGTAATTTCGTTAGTTTTCTGTTTAGCACGTTCACGTTAAGCGCATGTATCGTTATCTGAGTTAGGCGCTCTGAATGCTTGCTGTTAGTTTGCGATATTTCAGTTCGATATGTTCTCATCGTCTTCATCTTTAACGATGCACGACACAAGTCACAAAACAAAGAAAAAAACAGAAAAAAACACAATGACACAAAAAATGCATAACGTGCCAAAGCACCGTACAGCAGAAACCTGGGATGAACAATTTAGCGAATTTACCAAAAACTTTTATCGTAAACACGTTTATGTTTGGTTTGGAGCTGGGTGGGAGTAAAAGGGGGGATTATTTTGCTTCTTTTTGTGTTGGTCATAAATTTTGCCACTTTGTTTGCAGTTTGCCAAACAGTTGTGTTTAAGTGGTTAGCAAAAAAAACTTTGTATATATATATATATATATATATTCGTTTATACAGTAGATATACACATCCTTATAAGCATATCACCGCGGTTAGTAGTGGTAGAGAAGAAACAACAAATGGTAGGAAGAAAATATGGAATTGGAATGCTAATTTACCCATGGGTCGGAATGTGATCCAGAGACACACAAAACAAGAGTTTTGGGGATGCGCAAAGTAAAGGGATTTTCGTGTCTATCGCTCGCGATGATGTGGGTAGGCGATAATTTAGAAAACAAAACAAGCTACATTTTTAAACACGGTCGTTTTGTATCGTAAAACTGAACAAACGTTAAAAAAATATATATTAAATATTTTTAAAATGAAAATGTTAAACAAGAAAGGTAAGATGAACATTTTGATCTTTTCGCAATGTGGATGGTTTTTGTTTTAGCAATTCTCTGTTCATTGTTCATTTTCTTGTCTTTATGTTTCTCTCTCTTGTGTGTTTCTAAGCGACATGATGAGACAATTTGGAACGATAGCGTTTTTTTATCGCATTTGACAAACGAAACAAAAAGAAAAAAAAAGAAGGTGGTCCATATTTTCCCACTGTTTGCACATCAGTTAGCAGCAAGAGTTGTTATCATCGGGAGGGTATTACATATAAATATGTTCAGAATGTTAGTAATTGGTTGGTGGTTTGTTTTAATTTGCTTTACTTTTTGTTGATTTTCGTTTTTGGGTTTAATTTGGTTTCAATTGGAAAATGGAAAATATATAACGTTTTGTTTTATTTTTTGTTTTGGTAAAAAAAAGGTATAAATAAGAAAGTTTATGAAAGATAGTAGTCGATGTATGTATTAAATTTTGTTGGCTCGTTTCAAATTGAATTTTTTCTTTTAAAACAAAAGAAGGTAAATCGATACTCGAATCGAAGACAAAAGAAAAGAAAGCAATCGAAACTAAACTTACCCTGTGGCGAACCGGCCAACTCCACCGCTTGCAGTGCCTGTGTGCTGAATCCTAACGGTGGGGAATTGATGAGACACAGTCATTAGTTGAGGGTTCGTATGCATGGTAAAACTTGCAGACCTGACGCCAACCACCGCGGCCTACTACAAACTCACCTGCCAATGCGGAAGGGTCTGCCGCTAGTGCTGCCATGGAAAAGTTAAACGAAGGCGGCGTGGAAAAGAGCTTATTTTCGCTAGCGTTCATGAGAAACGGGGGCCCGCTGTGATGGTGGATTGTGTTGTCAAGCTCGTGATCATTCGGTGATCTGGAAGAGGTGTCGGACATAACGGAAGCACCCGGGTCAATGGACCATGACGGCATGGTTCTTTGCTTTCGAAAATCCCAAACTTACCGCAGCGAGCCCTTCACGTCCAGGCCACCCTTGACCAGGTCGCCATGATCGTCCGTTACCGAGTCCGAGCTGTTTTCGTGATCGCCGCCGGTGCCGCACAGCAGCTCCAGCGGTTCCGACTTCACATCCTCGGCCGACCGTTCCGACGGCGAGGACGCAAGGCTTTCCTTTTCCGCCGAGCAGAGGCTGCCCGCGTTGCTGCCGTTCGACGTACCGAGCGAGGTTGGCATGCTGCCGCCGGAACCGCAAAGACCGCCCGGGACGCCGCCGCCACTGTTTTCCTTGCTGTGCAACAGGTTGTTGTTCAAGTTGTTGTTGTTGTTGATGTTGTTGTTATTGTTGTTAATACTACTTTTTATTAAGTTACTCGAGCTGTTGAGGGAGAAACTGTTGTTGCCTGTTGAAGTGGGAACGAGACAGAGAGAGGGAGGGAGAGAGAGAAATAGAGAGAAAGAGAGAGAGTGAGTGAAAGATAGAGATATGTTAGATTTGCCTAAGATGAGGAATGAGCAAGGTGGTATCATGTGGCCCGCGAAATTATCTTAAATGTCCTTTTAGTGAACAAGCCTTTAGTTTGATAAATGTTAAGCTGCAAGAAAAATATATGCAATAATTTTCAGGCTGTGGTCGACGTAGTCTAATCGAGCGTGTAATCTTTATCTTCACTGGCTGAATTGAATTGAACATACATAAAATATGTTGCAAGAATATAATATCAATGCATCCTGCAAAATCCTCGGTCCCCGTCTAATTATTTTAATTTCGAATGTGGCCCGAAGCTGCAAACGGGTGCGCATCACCCTGCCTGAGCTAGATCGCGAAGAAACCACCATCCCGCTTACCACTGTTCGGGTGACCGGATAAGCTGTCCTGTTGCCGCAATTGATCCTTTCCCTGGGGCGATGGCAAACTGAGATGCTGCTTGCTCGCGCTCGACGAAAAGTCGGTCGCCGTCGTCTGGGGCGTGCTGCAGATCACGTCCAGATCGCGCGCATTCGTGGGCCCATTGCTGTCGACCGACATCCGGTGCCGCTTCAGTGCCATCTCGTCCGAGTGGGCCGAGTTGTTGCGCTCCCGTCGGAGGGCGGCCGCCGCGGCCGCCCGCTTCAGCAGCTGGTTGACCATCGGGGCGCCATTGCTGTTGCCGCCACCGCCGACACCGCCCCCACTGTTCGGGGAGGAGCTGTTGTGCAGGCTGGAGAGGTGGGGCGGAGGGGACGCACCTTGCGACACGTACAGCGAATCGTCCAGCATCTTCTCCGGGTAGATCGGATGGTGGACGACGCCCGACGGCAGGTTCGCTCCGAGCGAGGTATGTATCTGTGTAAGAGGGCAGTTTTGGGGGGAGGAAGCAATCGAGAGAAGGTTAGCACACGGTTTTTTTTTCTCTTCCCCGGATGCACCTGGCCTGGGGGGGGGGATGGTATACGTACGCCATGCGTCTCTTCTGCCTGCTGCTGGGTCAAGCCGGAGACTCTTAAAATTTCGGCCGTCTTCAGGAAGGAGGAGAGCGATCGCTGATGCACGTTCACCTCACCGTGGTAGATGAACTCGACCAGTGCGTGCAGGTCTGTGAACGCCACATCCTGCAGCACTATCACGGGATGTTTGCATGGTGTGCTCTGGTGGCGAGGGAGAGGTAGAAGAAGACGTGCATTAGTAGCTAAGAGCTCAAAACACTTGCAACAGGGCGGCACCGTACCTTCAGCAGCTCGCGGAAATATGTGCTGCACGCGGATAGGACCACTCGGTGCGCCTTGAGGCTGCGACCGTCGCAGGCAAGCGTCACGTCAACAAAGTCCTCATCATCGCGCAGGTTCTCGAAGGCGGACGTGATACTGCTCTGGTAGTTGTTCCATCGCAGACAGAAGTGCTGCGTGTCCACCATGTTTGTTGTGTATGCTGTTCCGTTGATTAGGGGGGGGGGGGTGAGTGCCGCTCTCTACGCCGTAGTCTAAATTATTGTATTGTTTTGATTGTGTTTGTACGAAGTTTGCCACCTTTGCTGGATACCTTATATGCTAATGGGCTTTGCCAATCTTTACGAGTTGATATGGGTGATCTGGAAAGGAAATTGTTGAGAAAAAAACTCTGTTAATATATCGATATATCCACCAGCTTAGGTGTTCATGATACCCAATAATATCCATCGCTTATAGTTAGAAAATTAATATTGGTGTTATGGGTTCTGTGAGTGTTCTATAAAACAAATTTATATTTTACAGCGCAGTTAATAAGTTACAAACTAACACCCATTACAGGTCAGGGGCTGACTTTGGGTACGCATAGAAGAGTTTCTGTGTTTTTTTTATCCTCATTAGCGTATTCAGTCCTCCATCCGAGTAAGCGGCCACGAATGTGATTCGAACAAATGCAGTCCTCGGTACAAGGGTTTAAAAGATCAACCTTTAAAAGCTCATGTAGTGTAATTTAAAGCTCTTAAATCTTAGAAACCAATGATAGGATACAACACTTTCATTATCGAAGCAGGTATGCACGAAGCAAAGTTAAAGTAAATTGTCGTTTCATAATTATCAAAACAATGTTTTAAGAATGAAAATAGTTATTTTAAAGCTTCGTTTCAAATAAAAAAGCTTAAATTTTCGTCAACTCATATCAAGCTCATCCGAAAAGGTAAAGCAAGATAGAACCTATCTCCAATTGCAACAATCAAATACGTCATCACAAAAAGTTAATCTCGCAGACCAACACGACTCTTTTCCAAGCAGCTGATTCATATTGAAATGATGCGACGACACTTTCGAACGTTTGCTACTTTTTGTCGCGCAATATGAAAGCCTTATTGAATCATTAAGTGTACGATTTAAATCCTGTATCATAAATCAACTCGACAAATGCAACCGTTTCAAACAAAAAAGGCTCACAATAGCTAATGGAAAATGAAAAGCGGTTGTGGAAATGGAAAACCAATTCTAGGCTTTCATAGAGCGACACAGCACACGCAATTGCTAGCAATCGCCGGCATTTGTGTGAGAGTTCACAAATTCACAGGTATAAATCTTGCACTATGCACTAGACCACGCACTATCAATGCCAGCACAGATATAGGTATAGATAATCCCTGCCGTGCATCGGTGGTGCTGGCGGTCACGAACAATTTATGATCTGCTACAACAGATGCTTCGGCTGCCCGGGCACATGAATATTGTACGTTTCGCTCGTAAATCCTCATTCAGCGCCAGCACATGGCGATTTTTTTTTAATTCACTGCAGCAGCAGCAGCCACTTTAAACGATAAACAATAGTCAGATCCACTTGAAACGGAATGAACAACAGTTTTAATCCATAACCTCTCTGTATGCTCCTGCTCCGCGTGTTTGTTTGGCTAGCGATTTGATAACACACTTAAAAGTGCAACCAAAGCACAATTACACAAAAACGAAGATTATGGCAAAGCGTTCACACCGAAATGCTCAAAATTCATTTGAAAACCGTCCAATCACAACACTCGGGCGCGATAAAGCGGACGTGATTTTTTTTGAAGGGATGCACTTTAGATATGCACTTTGGAACATTCATTGTAAAAGAAAAGCAAAATGTGCGCTGGACAACCGAATCAGTTTCTTTTGCAACCAACCTTCCTCTTCCGGCAGCGGCGATATGTTTGATTATCGAACGAAACATAATCAGTGCAGAAGAAGTTGGGTGAGGTTAGTGACCCTCCCTTTGGTGGAGCATTTTCGATGACGCACTGCTAAATTCACACCAAACAACATTTTAACTCTTTCTCTCTCTCTCTCTCTCTGTTTCATTCCCTTCTGCGTAGGCATTTCATTTGATGTTGGTCAAAAACATAGAGACCGGGCTAAGAAAACAATTAGAAAAATGTGACTGATCAGCATAAAAAGCAAACTTTTAAAAACTAATGCACGTGCACTGGAGAGGGTGGGTGGCAAGAGGGCGGTGGAGTAACGCAAAGTAGGGAAGAAATCTATCGAATAGCTCACAGCAAATAGCAAACGTAAACAAAACCGATTCGGCGTGTCAAATAGTAACAATGTGGCAAAACCGCTTGTGTATCATGTGTCGGGCGTCGAAAACAAAGCGTTGTAGCGTTCTAATGCAGCCGGCCACCAACGGGATCGACCAACAAAGTGTGCCCAATGTCGATAGCTGAATTCTAACGTTAGAAAAGGCTCGGCTCTTAAAATAGAGAAAAATAAAATAGTGTTGCTTTTTTTACTACACCATTTAAAATGGATGTTTTGTTGAAGCAATAACATTGGTAGTGTATTTATGATAATGCTCAATACAGTGTGAGTATTATAATTATTAAGTATTACTTTTATAATTAACACAGCATAAAATCTTCCCTTTATAAAGCATAACATACTTCAATACATACGAATTAAAAGGGTAAAATAAATAAAATTTCTTGAACGACCTCCTAATTCTCTAAACGATTACAATAAGGTCTATCCACGTCCATCGATATGCTTTGCTGAATGCTTTGTCTAGCGTAAACCCTTGTCATGATGCAACGACCCATTGCTGTTCGCTTTTGTTTTCTTTTTGATTTCATGTTTTCGCGAAGGATCAATAGATTCAAATTAGTCTAAATACTTTAAACAAGTTGATTGTAAGCTTCTTTCTCTTCTTTCTGTAATCTTTCTGATATCAAATTCTCATGCTCAACTGATCACTCATGCAAAACTGCAGTTTGATGGGCAAGAAAATTGAATAGAAACGATGAAACGATCAACATTAAACGCTCGATGTTTTAGCATGATGTGAACCACATCACCATGCTTGACTCCAACACCCAGCTCCATGTGCCCGGTTAGCGTTGTTGAACTAACACTTTTATACAAATCGTTTCCACTCCAGGCTGCAACGAACCAAAGAGAGAGAGAGGGAGCTTGGGGCGAGATGAAAATGGACGGTAGCGCACGAAACTATGCACCAGCATCAACCCCATCCCGCCAACCCCTTTTGGTCATGTAAGTGTGAGCGTGCACCAGCCACTCCAACTCCTGGCGGGCTAGATTCACTCTCACTTTCTATATAAATAGCTCAGCCCTGCGAGAAGCAGCCGGGGCTGGGGCTGGGTTGCGAGGCGAAGCGAGACGAGTTGTCGTCACACCGTCATCGTCATAGTCAATTTGCCCCGTCTAGCAAACCAGACAGGCCGCCACACCACAGGGCCCCGTTTCCCTAGGCAGGGTGAGGTGGTGATGGTGATGGTGGTGGTGAAACGATAAAGCAAAACGAGGTAGAAAACATGTATATCGCACAGAATGCCACCGGAACGATTGCGGAACGACCGACCGACGATGCAAAAGGCAATCGACCGTTTGTCCGACGGCGACCGTGCCACCCCGTTTCACTAGGTTAAGGTGAAGGTCAGGCACATCCAACGGTTCACACACATTCACACGCACACACACACACACGCGTAGCAGCATAGCGAACGAGTACGGTGCGAAGCAGGAGCTGTCGCGATCCACGACCGTAGGGTATGCATCATTGCTATGCTGCCACTGCTGCTATTTCTGCTTGCACACGATAGAGCGGTTCTTGCCGTGCACGACCACAACTCTTTTTGTTGATGCAGAGCATGCCTAGCTGCTCCATCGAGGTGCACGAATGGAACGTATGCAGCACCGGCAGCGTGTTCAGTGTATAAAGGAAGATAAATGTACACAAATCACAAGAGCATTGGGTACGATTTGATGCAACAGAGTGATAGGATTTATATGTGAATGATTATTTCACCGAATAAGGAATTTTCTGTAATGTTTCGTTAACCTCTAGATCTCAACTGCTGTCTAGTGTTTCGCATTGTGCAAAAAAAAACAAATCCCCTCCCAATCAACATGATTTTCTAAGCAACGAAAGGTCAAATTAGTTTAGCTGTTTGATGGATTTATTTTTGCCTGTCAATTAAAGTTTTTTCGACTTTCATAGTTAAAGTGTGTTATAGAGTTAACGCCTTGTTACATTGCAATTTTAGACCCTGTTTCATGTTATTTATTGTTGTAGAGCACTTCAGGTTAGATAACGTTATCAAATGAATAAGTTTTAAGTTAATTAATTTCGTACACAATTTCAATCAAAATGATTTCAACACATCTTGTTGAACTGTTTTTGTTTTGGCATTTGTTTAATCAAAAGTGCAGGCAGTGTAGTGCATTATTTGCAATTAAATGGATAAAAAAGTATAATGTCCTACAATCTTTTTTAACTCATTCAATTGCATTTTTTTTTGTTCAAAACTTGATATGCTAGAAACATTTGTTTTATGTTTTGAATTCATGAATAATTAGTTCAGTTTATGGATATGAGTATGAATATGAATATATCATGCTATCCACATTTCGTATGAAAAAAGAATATAAATACTCATGTCTACGAATCTACCAGGACTATTGGGATTTCAGAATCATTTTTTATAAATGGAATGATTATTATAGTATTATTAAAATAATTCTTCAAAATGTTATGTATCATGTAAAACAATGCATTGTAAAAACAATAATCGGTTGTGTACAATTATCTCACAATAATTTTCAGAATTAAAAAAATCGTAATTATTTCACGCATCCCAAATGAAATCCAACGTGAAAGCCAAATGAAAATAAGTACTGAAATTCATAGCTTTTAAAATATTCAAGTACGATCATACATACATACCATCTGTATCGTACCTGCTTCTTCTACCAACCTATCTAGGATACTCGCTATCAAAGCAATCGCCTGCCATTCGACCATAGGACGGAATTGCAAAAAAGTAAAAAAAAATACAAATATTCTCCACCACCCACCTCCACCGAACAATGCCACCCACATCGTTCAATGTCACAGAGTGAAAGAAAGTGAAAACGAGGGAAAACAGGAATCACATTCCACTGACAGCAACAAATCACCCCCAACGGCATACCAAACCCGCGTCCTGCCTGGAAACTAGTTGCGCACATTCCTACATCTCACATCGTGCACCCACACCCTGCCCCCCCCCCCCCAAAACAAAAAAAAACATTTGCTTCCACGCCGGATCTGAGTGTGCGGCATGGAAGCTAGCCACATGTGAGAAATGGTGGTGTGATGCATTCGTCTGCACTTGCCCTCACAAAACAAGAAAACAGAAAAGCATAGAGTGGTGCACACCTTTTTGTTTTTTTTTTTTGTTAAATCAACCACGTGGGTGCCGTCGTCAGCCGATGGAGAAGAGCAGGAAAATCGCACTTTGCATTTTGCTCCAGCGAACGGACACAAACACTGCGCCGTTGCTTTCGGTTTCGTTCTTTTCTGTCAACCACCCCCTTCCCCCCCACCACTGCCCTTCTTTCCCGGCATTCGAAACAGCTGGCAGGCTGGCGAATGGAAATGCTGGTGAAAGGATGCATCAGGCTAGCAACGGGCACGGCACGTGGCTACACACCCTGTTCGTTGCACACGATGAAGAAGTAAAATCCTTATATTCGTTCCTTTTTGCTTTCATCGACCACGTGCGTTTCGACCCGAGCGAAAGCAGAAGAAATGGACAAAAACAGCAGAGTCTGGTTAGCAAATGTTGGACCAACCTCTCTCTGGTGCACACATACACAGGAGTACATATGATGCGGTCTCGGTAAGCTGCAGCGCTGGAGGTGGGTGGACGCTTCTGGTGGACACGCTGTACCGGAGTGCTCGAACCGCTCTCCCACATATTCCCGAGGAAAGCGCTCTGACGTTGGTCCGAAGGTATCACCCCGGCTCGTGTCCGTGTGTACGCTGTTGTCTGCCTCCAATCACTCTCACCACATCATGCTCTCGCTCACCATTGCTTTATCTCATTCGGCTGCCCACCCGCCACGGCACAGCATCCACGGTGAGGTGCGAGAAGAACTATTGCGCTCTCTAGGCCAGTACGCTATACGAACCTAGGAACGTGTTTGGGACGCTCCCTGCCCACCCAAACCCCCTGCTTTTGCGTTTGGGGTGGCCATATGGTAGTGGTATGTTCGTCGACGTCGTTGTCGTTATTCGTCATGGTCGGCATGTACCATGTGCGAATGCTTCAAACGTACGACTCTATCGCGCGCTCGCTAGACAAACTCTATGCTCTTGGCGCCCGCACACACACACACACACGGACACCCGTTCTGTTTCATCTTTGTGGGGGAGAGTTTTTCATTTTTCTTACCCACTGTAGCAAGTGATTGCCGGTAGGAAAGCAAAATGAAAAGAAAAGAAATCACTACCATATGTCAGCATTCTGGTCACTTGTGCTCGCGATGAGCGCGGCAACGATTGAGTGATATCCATGCATGCAACATGTGATGATGAGATCACAGCGCACAGAAGGACGGGAAAAGCTGGTCCAGCACTTGCCACGTTAGAATAGCGCTATGTGATAGGTCTCGGTGGCATGGCAGAGGCCAATTGGCGAACGTGTGCGATGCAACACGTGAGCAACCAGGCGTCCACTTTAGGGCGAACAATAAAAGAAGGATGTGAGTGAAATAATTTACCGCTTTTATGATGTGTTTAGATTACTGTACCCATTTCTTTGCAAAACACAAAACATAATTGCAAAGCTATCCAATATGATGTTTGTCCATCAGGCCGGTGCAATTGATACAGTTTTTGTTTGATTTTTAATGGTACAATAAACTATCAATTTGGTTTTTTTCCCCATTGTAGTTACAACTCGTGGAAGTAAGTTACAATCACAGAATGAAATAATGATTGGCTTTGAGAAAATATGTATTATACACGAAATCACTTTGTTTTTACGCTTAAAAGCATGTTCATCAACATCAATTTGTTCACACAATGAATTCCACAGCAATGTTAGTACATATTGTTTAGGAAATAATATTTCATAAAACTAAATATTTTTTTAAATTGATACAGGTTTATAAATCTCTACATAAGAGATTTTTTATGCCAAATGTAGAATAAACTAATACTTTCATCAACATTTAATTTGATAACAATAAAAAACCAACATCAATTCAGCACTCGTATGGTTATCGAATTTAATAAGAATACAACCTTTGTCGTCCTATGAAGTCTGTAGAAATGTCTAAACCTTTATTATGGGTTTATGAATTACGAGAAAATAATATCGGCATCCACAAAATATTTCACAGCAATTGAAATGTCCCCCAGTATCGACAAATTGTGCTTCTTTAAGTGATTTGGAAATACCCGTAAGATTGCTCTCTGAGCTGGCTGGTTTCGCGACGCACATCGTACTTCAATTGTTTCCCATACATTTCATAGTTCTTTCAAAATGTATGCTGCTTACCAATTTCTAATAAAACGTCAAAAACGGAACCTCTACACGTAAGGCCATTTCGTTCGCTGCATCTATACCGTCGCTAGCGGCTGGTGTGCAAACAACAGATGTTCTACAGGTTGCAAAATAGACCAAGGTCACGGTTCAAGGTTGCGGATGGCACACATCGGAACCACCTTTCGGAAAAAAAACGCTGCTGAAGAGCGACACATCTCTACCACCTTGTGTGCGTTTCTTCACTATCGCCAGCCATAACCCCCCACTCACCTTCCCTTGACGTTTTTAGTTTCTGTTAGTGATCATCGCTCTACCAAACCAAACCCCCTTCCCTCACCCGGTAATTTTATCGTAGAACAGAATCGAAGGGATTGATTGTCTACTCCCCGCGTCTCGTCTAGCGTCCCTGTATACAGAGATACGTCACACGTCACATACGTCACAGACGGCACAGTAAACCTAACCTAGAGCATGTATGGCTTTGTCTCACAATGCTCAAGGCCATCGGGAATTCGGGTCTGGAAGGTGATAGGCAGCGATGGGCGTAGGGTGTAGGCGTAGTGTTGGGAAGGGAAGGCGCTTAAGATCAAGATCTGTTCGTCCTTACCGGGTGCTAGGTGGTGCCTACTGCTGGAAATTCCTTGCACCGTGTGTGCGTAATGCATGACTATCATCAGCCCAAAACTGTTCGCGAACTTGCGAAATAAGGGTCCGTTCAATGACCGGGGAAAACACACACACACAGACACAGACACAGACCGGTACAGTGCACATACAACAATCGATAAGATAACACACATCCCTTCCGCTCTTCTTTACCGTCCATCTACAACGCCACCTTCCGCACCCCCCCCCCCCCCCCCTCCTTCCCCAACCCTCAGTCCACTCCTATGGGAGTTTTTTTGGGGCACACTATCAGTTTGCACTTTGCGTTATCAAGAGTAGTAATCGAGTTTTGTGGTGTTTTTTTTTTCTCTTCTCTGAGGAACGGTATGTTTTAGTCAGCGAGCGGAAGTGTGCAAAAAGTGTGTATTTCTTTTACTGGTCGTTTGTTCCGTTCGAGTCATGTGTGCTTGGTGGAATTACGAATCAATGATTTAGATGTATGGCAGCTCCGGGTAACGATGCAACTGTAAACTTCTTGCACGGTAAAAATGAAAGGTTTTCGGACTCACTTTGCAAGTTTGCTTGAGCATAATGCATCTAACCAGTACACCAAACCCATATCCTTTACCTTTTCACCTTCTCTTTGCCGGTCTTTCCTGCTGTCGGTGCACTACTTTATCAGCAACCGGCCGCCATCGTTCATTCGCGTTTTCCACACAGTGCATAGCGGTCCCGTTCACGGCAGCAGCATAAACGCATCAAAACACATCTACACACCCACACACACACACTCACACACACACACTGAGGTTAGAAGATCAAAGATCGGACGATGCACTTCGCATTAAAGCACACGACACCCACACGCACACACAGCAAACGCGTGTATGTTTATCGCTTCCTCATTATTTTCCTTTCCAGAAAATACAAACATTAAACACAAAGCGGCGACACAACCATCGAAGGTGTAGCGACGGTCGATACCATTACGGATTTATTGCAGGCCTGTGACGATGGTGGTGCGGGGTCGGGAAGATTGTGAACATTTGTTGCCGCTAGCACTAGCTGATAATCGGTGCCGACCAATTGCACATGTTTGTCGCTCGAGCTGTTCACAAAACTTCCGTCGTCAGCACAGGACGATTGTGGTTTTGGTGCAAACGGGGTGTTTGAGATCGATCGGGACGACGGTTTCACACGATATGCAGATATTCCAAATCACACGATTAATCCACACGTATTCACTTATCACACAACACTTTACAGTTAAAATTTTCCAGTAACCTGTTTGTTACACCGGTTCGTAGCGCACTGCAATTCTTTAGCCCTTTTTATTAACGCATGAAAACTGTTGTGGAAGAGATCAAGCTTTTGTTTATTTCATATGTACATGCTGCCATTTTGTTAACATCCTTTTATGTTTTGAAACACCAAATTTTTCATTCCAATGTACACAAACGCAACAAAAGGAGCAGCGCTTCAGTTTGTGAAGCGAAAAGGAGTTGCACGTTGGCTTTTGGCTGCAATTTCACAAGATTTCACTGACGAACGCGTGTGTGATCTCGTGTGATCGATTGTGCAAATTAATTGAACGATAAGATAAGACGGTAGCACAGAAAGAGCAGCAATTGCAAAGCTTGTCGCGCTAAACAACAGTAACTACTGCTAAATTCATCCCACCATTCCCCATCCCCCCGACTAGAGCTCGATTCGTTGTTTTTTTTGTTTGCGAAAAAAAAAAGTTTTGTTGATGAAGATATCGCCGCATCACAATAATTGAAGTTCTATCACAGTGAAACGGCACTTTTACGCAAACATAAAGCTGCAACGACGGATGGTGTGTGCGATGCTTCCAGCCATGTGCATCCTTTCACTTTTTAAAAGACATTATCCACCCCGGTCCTGTACCCGCACTCCCTCACACTCGTTCTACCTGCAGCCAAAGCGCAACGTTGCAACCGAAAGCAGCAGCAGCAGCAGCAGCAGCAGCAACCCCTGTTACGTGCGCAACCGGCACACTAAAAGCGCGATTCGCGATGCAGACCGTGCCGCGCCGAACAGTGGGGTGGCCGGCCCGCCTAGCAGATAATAATGGCCCGGGTCTGTGCTGTGCTGTGTTTTCTTTGCCTTACTATTTTGGCACTGCTGCTCCCGCTGCTGCCGCTGCGTGTGTGTTATCAACGAGGGCTTGGTTTGTGTATTTCGGGGGTTTGCATGGCACCTACCACTACTTTGCAAATCAACCACTACCACTATCTACCACGCGCTCTTCTCGTCCGCCCCCCCCTTCCCCCAAGGTACGGCACCGTCCCAACTGTGTAACCTGCACCACACACCCGACGACATACCCCCTCCTCTCCTCCTCCCCCCATTGTCCTTCCATCAAGCATCTTCATTGGGTGCGCGTAAGTTGGTCTGGTTTTTTCTTTTCTTACGTCTTTTGCGCGGCTTTCTCGTACGCCGTCTGCTTGCCGGTAAAAATATAGTCACTGTCCAGATAGAAGTAA
>KB670169.1:86529-109076 GCA_000349105.1 Anopheles epiroticus | reverse complement strand
GGAGGGTTAGGGATTGCAGCTGGGAAGTGTGGTGAACCAATAATAATCATCAGTACCAACACCACTATCACAGCACAAGAACATCGCCCCTGAGGGCTGAAGAGCAGTTTTTGTTTTACTCGTTCGCACCGATATGTGTGCGTTTTCGCGAGCAAATAAACTGTCAAAGTTACGTTGATTTTTTTCCTTCTTTTCTTTCACTTGCGTACGACCGGAGCCAATGATTTGTTCAATTTAAAAATTTTGCATTGACAAAGCAATTGGAAAATAAAACCGACCGTAGTTGGATTTTAGAAAACGTCTACACCGGTAAGACCGTGGAATCCATCGCAATCAAATATTTCCTAACAAGCATGAATCGCTTTGTTCCTGTTATTGATTAAACTGCATTGGAAAAGCCTTTTCTTTCCCGAGCAGCTGCAAATAAGCAGAAGATCACGTGGTAGAAAAAAAATCTGGCAAACACACATTCACGTGCCGTCGTCACATTTCGCGTTTGTGTGCCTCTTTACCCAAGGCAAGTGCATGCGCTTGGTTCAATTGAAATTGTGGAAGTAAAACAATACACATACACACACATCATATATCATTAATTGGCAAATCGCAAAACTTCAAACACATCACACCCTAAACGGGAGACCTTTAGAAAAGCTGATAAAGCAGAGGCGAGCAAAACCCGATCCCCATCAGCCAACAGCTAGACAAGATAGTTTTACAAGTAGGAACAGAATCGACACATTGGTCCACCTTCTTTTACACACAATTCAATGTGCAGTTGAAGTTTTATCATTTGTCCCACTTCCGATCGAAACACGTGGAGCACCAGGCGCACCCTTTAAATGGGCTACAAAGGAAATAGGAAATGTGTTGTGCACTGATCGATTGTTTCATGTTCTTGTTTTGATAATATTTTTTTTTGTATTTTTGCGTTTCTTTCGTATTCCATTGGACGGTGTCTCGTCTAATTACACGAAAAAAGTGCACAATATTCACAATTAAAAACAAAAAACACACACATTCACATAGGCATTAGTTTTGCAATACACAATAGTAATCGGCGGAACACATCACACGAGACAATAATTCCAACATAAAGATAGGACGGCGGGGAAAATCAATCACGGTATCCATTCGTGCCAGTGGAATAGTGGATGACGAATGCAAGAGGAAGCTGCTATTACAAACACACACACACACACACCCAGAATACTGCCACCGTTACGATCGCGTACTGTGCCGGTGTTTGCCTTCGAGCTGAAGGAGGTTAGCAGTAAACACCTGTCAGAATAGAAAACCACCAAAAATCGAACACACGCACCGTTTGGGCCGTGGTGAAAACCTGCACCCGCACTAAGGAGACTACCGACCAACCCCACAAACACACATACACACACACACATACACATACGGTTCACTTTCCCTTTTGAATCCCTTTTCGACGTTCGTTGACGCACATGCAACACATCAAGCAACCTCGCGGCAAGAGGAACATCCAGCATTTCACCGGCAAAAGAAAATTATTTACGCTTAGGCAAATGAATTGGCAGGCCAAATCACCCAATCACAACGATCCGCACATATCCGGGCTGGTGGAAAACTAGTGATCGGGACACAGACACACACACACACTCACACACACGCACTGTGTAGCGCGAATTTGAATTTGAAACCGGTGGGAAAATCGGGAAGCCAAAACGGCACGCTTTTCTTTGGTGACTTACTTCTTCTGCCTTCTGGGTGTGGAGAGCGTTGTTACGCTGCTGTGCCACCGTGCTGCGTGCTAAACATCATCGTGCACACAAACACCCACACACACACGCACGCACATACACGAACCACGGGTGGTGGGCAGCAGCGCTAGGAGGCAGCGAAATAAAAACACGCGCAATTTTTGCCCGTCTTCACGAGCGCGGAGTTGTTTTCCCGAACTCGGCTGTTCAATCGGTCCGGTCGGACTGCCAAACCGTCGCGCGCCAGCCGTGGCAGTAACGTCGTGGCCACCAGAAAGGAAAAACCCAACCGAACAGACACACACAGCATCCCAGCGGGGAGGGGCAAGGGGGAAGACGGGGAGAAGGGGTGCGTGATGGTCCCGTCGTCCCAGAGATTGTAAGTGTTTGTGTGTCTGTATCAGGACGGGGCTGCGCCGTTGACGGTGGCGATCCGCGTCCGTTACCCGTGTGCTATTAGTTTGGCGGTTTGAGATATTTTGCTGATTTGCTGCACTAATTTTCTTTCTATTCCGTCCCCTGCTGTCGGTGCGCACTAACACACACACACACACGTATAGGAGCGAACTTCACCCCCGTTCGTGGGGTGGAAGAAAAAAGTGAAAATTCTATGTAATGATATGTTGTTTTTCCTTATATATATAACCATTATTATTACTTCGGGTCGTTTTCGAGCCTCGGTTGTTGCGCGCCCATCTCGTCCGTCCCCGCGGTAAGGAAGGGGGTGCTCGATGGGTAGCAGTGGTGCTGCTGATGCGGCGGGATGCGCGGTTGTTTAGCGAGGAAAAAAAGGCACATTCCCTCCCGCCGTACTATCACGGTAGCGGCAGCGGCGGCGGCAGCGGCGGACAAACACTAAAACACACCATTATATACTCGCGGGAATAGGACGCAGCACTGCGGGATGAAGCGAGACGGAGCGACACCTAAACTTTACCACCGCATCCTCGGCCCCTCTAAATGCTGCTTCCTCTACAGGCTGTGTGTATGTGTGTGTGGGGGTGGGAGGGAGAGGGGAGGGGCGCGCGTTAGAAAACGTCAGAAACAGCGCAAAAATCCGTACCAGCATCTTCCGCCGCCGCCGCACCATGCCGCCAGTGTGCCAGTGCCTCTTTCGTTCTCTCTTTATCGCCGTTCTAATTCTTCTAGCTTCTCCCTTTCACCCATCGGAAAGCAACATCGCAGCATCCCAGCTGGCGAAAATGCAGCACGCGCGTGCGAGAGAGAGAGAGAGAGAGAGAGAGGGCCGAGATGGAAAGAACGAAATAAAAAAAGGTATGGTAAAATAAAAACGAGCGCGAGAGCGTGTGCCCGCGAGAAGCAGCGGGGAAAAAAACGAGAGCGAGAAAAAATCCTCCCCGCGGGAAAGCGCACGAAGAAGGGTTCCCTCCCCGCCCCTCCCGTGTAGGACCCGCTCGTGTAAGGACACTCAATCTCCGAAGCAAACGGTAGTGGTAGTCCCGGCTCGTTTGTGCTGTTTGTATGTGTCGGAGCGGTTCGTCTTGTAAAGTTCGGACGGAGCCGGAAAAACGAAGGGAAAAACGGTGAGCACGCGAAGAGAACCGCTGACTTTGAGACGGTGGGCCACATCAGCCGGTTGGTTGGTGGGAGCGTGTATGAGTGAGAGAGTGAGCGAGAATAGCGCACGAAACGGGAGGGTATAGCGCGGAAAATGCCGGCGAATTTCCACCCAAGAGCGCGAGGGGGGTGGGGCGATAGAAAAAAAAACGAAGCGACAAGAGAAGAGAATAAAAATGCGCGCACTCCCGATAGCGGCCGAAAAAATTCAACTTCTTTTACTTTCCAATATTTCCCCGCGGTACCGTTACAGTGCGAGACAAATTTCGGGTGCGGCATGATGTGGAAAATTATTGTATCATTTTAAGACAAAAAAAAACTATTACTTTTGACAATAAGCAATTGAATTCTTTGTAGCCATACTTATCATAACCCTTCGTCGAAAAGAAATATGTTTTCACGTAAATCACCATGCAAATAAAAATTATAAAATTGATCAAATCTTTTGCAAGGCAGCTCTGCTCATTGCATGTCCTTGCGTAATTTTTTTGCTAAGGTTGTTACTAACATTATTTTACAATACACTGATTTTTTCTACACATACATTTTGCTATTCAAATTAGAATTAGTATAGCTGTTGTTTGACAATTAGTTTACTTTTCTGTAGTTGCCCTGTTCTGCTTCATATCTTTCTTATTCTTCTTGTAACAACCAATGTGAAATAAAAATTTGCATAATCTTCTGATGAACTTTTAGTCTTTCTGTGACTTAGTCTACTGCGAGTACTCGCTTTTAGTAATAATTATGTTTGCCCATTAACCCAATGCCTTTCAATTTGAGACTTTCAAATACGTTGTGTTCTTTTTTATCTTTCTTTTTAAAAACAATAATCTTTAAAAATTGTCTTGCATTTGAAATGCATTTACAACAAGCTCCCATGCACAGCTAGCTGTTTTTGTAAAACAGAAAAAAAAACTGTCACGCACTGTTCACGGCTTCTTCCGAAACTGCCGCTTCCCAATCGGACATGTTCAGGATGTGCGGCCACTTGCTGCTGCCACTAGTAATGCTGCCACAAGCTTCCACTACACCTCCATTAGCCTACTTTCTCGCTCTTAACGCACACTAACTGCACGGCGTACTTAGGCGGGCGCAACATTAGAAGAGTACAAAACGCCACCCTACGACAAAAAGAGAGAAAGCGCGCGCGAGTTTCGTGGAAAACCAACCGCCCTCTCACACTCTCTCCATCTGTTTCGTTTTACATTTTACATCCTAAACTGCCTATTTTTCGCTTTTCCACGAACCGGTCGTATCCTTACCCCCTTTTGATGCCTTTTTTAACACACACCTAAACAACTTCTCTATCGTCTTTACAACCTCCCCCCCCCCCCCCGTCTCCCTTCCACCCATCCACGCCATTTCCTTTCGGTATTGTTTTGTCTCCTTGTCGTGCGTACCTCTAATTCGCGCTGTGTATCCTTTTCCCTCTATGTACACCATCTTCCACTATTTTCCACTCTTCTTCCTTCCATCCACTCCCAGCCCATCTCTCCCACCCCCCTCCTCCCCACCCGTTCTCTCTCACCCGAGGACATGAAGAGGAGCAGCTAAAATTCTTTCCATAAACCGTTCGCTTCTTCTAACGGTCTCTCCTTAACGATCGCGCCCGGCTATTGACGTCGCGCGCGTGGAAAACGAGAGCGAACAACGTCAACAACAAAAAAAAGAAAAAAAACACACACACGAAGGAATGGCAAAAACTACGAACGAAGGACGACGCAACCGCCGAAAAACCATTACGGCCCATCACTAATACCATTTCAGCCGCACACACGCTCGAAGTTCGCTGCAAAACCGCGCTCCTCTGTTTTTGGAGCGCCTCCTTTTTTTGGAGCACAGCAGCAACCTCCCAGCATCCCCCCCCCACTCACCCATCCACCCACCTCACACACCGTTTTCCTCCTGTAAGGATGCCCCTTCCCGCACGCGTTCGGCAGTACGGTGGGCTGCGGAAAAAATGAAAATAAATACAAATATGAGCGACGGTTAAAAAGGAAAATGTCGCACAAATACAAAATGCGACCCGTCCGCCACCCGCCGCCGGAACATAAAAACTCCCAACCGCCTTTCGGCCGACCGCACCGACCGGGTGTTGGAAAGGGATGGCCGGTAATAGTCTGTGTGTGTATGTGGTACTGTTTCGCTTGCACACATTTCATCACCGATGGGCTCATTGCGGCGCTCTCGAGCGGCAAGTGCTTAGGGATTTAGTGTTAGTAGCGGAGATATGGTCGGTCGGAGGCTGCTGCTGCTGTTGGTTCACTACGATGTTGTTCGTTTTACAGAGGAAGTGGAAAACTTCGAGAAAGAACAAAAAAAAGCTTACCCACTCACCCAGGCGCGGCAGAGTGGGGCGCAAGAAAAGCGGGACATCTTCAGGATATGGATATAATAGTAATAGTGAAAAATTGAATCCCTACAATACAAAGCGAACCTTTTGGCAGCAGGCACGCGAATGGCAGTGAGGACAAAGGACATGTATTGGAGGGTTCTTGAACGATAAGCTCGATAAGAATTAGAATCTTAACGAGAAATTTTAAAATAATTAAAAATGTGTGTGACAAGACCTCAAAGCTGTAGGCCAATCGGTCTACAGAAGAGGACAGACGCAATGGCGAACCGATTGACATTACAACCGTTTTTACTGGCAGCTCTGCATTGCTTCCAGCCTGCCAGCGAAAAACACGACCATCCCTTCCTACACATCCCTTCTGGTAAGGGCTCGGGCGGAAAAGCGAGACAATGCGAGATGAAAGAATAAACAGAGAGCGAGCGTTGGGAGAGATCCAAATGGGAAAGAAAAATCTCCAAACCGAAAATCTTTACGAGAAAGATGTTTTTTGCTTTGTTGTTGCTTCTCCTGGCGTTAGGCAAACGAAGAGTGCTAGCCTTGGAGAGCAGTTAGTTAGTCAGGCAGCCAGTCGGTCATGTAACTACCACATTAAAAGCATCGTGTTGAAGTCCGCTTGCCAAACGTCATGAACGGCATAAAGAAACATTCAGCAGTTTAGCGCAAAACACTCGGGGAACATCACGTCGCCCACCACTTGGCATATGTCCCCGGTGGCAGTGCACCCTTTCACACAGGAAAAAAAGAAGAGCACGCACAACACACACACACACACACACACACACACTTGACACAGCGCAGACAGGAGGATATTGTGCACGATGGTGTATTTAGAAGCAAATAATAGAGTGCTTAAAAGAGCGCAAAACCATATTTTAATGCACACGTATACCTCGTCAATAGGGAGAGCGGTGCTGGAACGCTGGTTTTAAGTATGTTTTATGCTTTTCTCTTTATTTTCTGTTCAAATTGATTAAGGATGGGAGTTGTGTCAGAAGTTGATTCCTTTTTTATAAAATTAGAAGGCGGTAGTCAACAAACGGGCTATACACGATCTCTTTCGACATTTAGATTTTTAAAGTTTATATACTGGTAAGTTGATATAGTTAGTACAATTTAAGAGTGGTCCAGAGCTGCCCTAGAAATTCCACCTCTTGACCACTGGTTTGAATAATTTTAGAAGCTTATCCAGCGATAATACTAATGAAAGGATCATTCTTTTGAACATGGTGTTATAATTGTTCTCCTTAGAAATTTTTGATTGCCTTACTGATGCACCATTTACTTATAAAAACAAAACTCTCTCAGATTGAATACAGTCCAATGAGCTTTGTTTAGATGATGTTAGGCTCACATGGCGGGCACTTAATTATTAATGCACTTCATTTAGATGCTTTCACACCCATACAAATGAAATAAAAAAACATTTGAAGTACACAACATTTTTCGCCGCTCTGTGTAAGTATTTAGCTAGTAGGACCTGTTATTAAATTTGGTATCGAATCTTTTATTATTCTAAAACGAAAGATTTTAAAAATCGTTTGAAGCAAAAGATGCATTTTTGATTATTGTTTTAGCCAAACATTTATTACAAAATATAACAAAGCACCAACTCATCACTATATGGTCAATAAAGCAGTAGTAATTCTTTTTTTTACATTTTACATAAAAAACCGTCAGAAAGGTAACGCTGAATATCAAAATGGGAATATTAGAGGATTATAATTTTTTTTCATGTTTGATAAACTAAAACAAAACAGAAGAAATAATATTAAAATTGTATAAAAATAAACAATAAATTGCTGACAATAGAACAAAACCAGAGAAAAATAAAACAGTAAGCATGAGCCTTCCGAACACGAGGAACAAGAGAGTAAAGAGCTCCTACAAGGAAGCGTTACTGTGAAGTGAACCGAGAAGGTGTCGATTGACGGCCACGCGTGTCCATTTAGTACCGTACAACAAAACAAGCCATATACTGTGACACCGCAATTCTGCAGTCATGCACCTATGCAAGCCTTTTTTTCCGTCAAACGTTATAGTAACGCGAAGAAAAGCCTAGCAAGTCGTGCATTCTGTCGTTGTGCGAAAAGCAGAAACTAAAGGAACACAACAATGTGCACGACGGACTAAGCGATTAAAAGGGACGAATAGGGACGTCATTGTGGCCGTGGATGTGAACACTTTGCCGCGCGGTGTAAAGGCTTCCCGTTCACGAGCGAGTTTTCTTCCGTTTTTTTTTTCTACTGCTGTTACGTTCAATCATGCAGAACCATGGAAAGCGTGCGGTGCAGCTAACCAGAAGAGTGGACAGCAAGTAATGTGTCCGACACTCGCTTGGAGAGTGTTCATGCAACGTACAGGACCGCTCGATTGGCTGTGTTATCCCTTGAGGACCTTTCTACGTTTAAGTTTTTGTGAATTTAATGCGAAATATTCACACTGCAAAACTTTGTCAACAGTGTAACAAACGAGCAACGGAGAAATGTCATGGTTTTAAAATTATCTTTCCTCACTAGTATGAAAAGTTAATCAACTCACCAAAGGGTTACCGCAGCAGCTTCGATCACAGTAATAGCGGCAGCCACACACCCTCGGCGGATGGGCAAACGTTTTGTCCACCACTACACGTTACCCCAACAGAATGACGCTTGAATGGATGAACAGTTCGCTGAGAATGTGAAGCCTTTTCTGTTTTGTTCTATTTCAACCTTACTCATTTTTTCTTTATTCCCTTTTTTTCCTTTTTTGTTCTGCACAGCTTGCAAATCTATTCCACCCTCATTAGAGCAACGCGTAATTACTTTTCACCACCTACTGCAACCCTTCCGCCCGCGTACCGGTTTTTGCTCTATCCCTTCGAAGCTAGTTTTCATCGTACAAGTCACAGACCCTTTTCATTACGAACGTGCCACTGACTGTTTGTTATGCATACGCACACAGCTGTACTACACGGAGGACTTACACACTTAGAAGGGTGGTAGGCGGAATGGTGTAGTTCCTTCTTTTTTGCCAACTCAATGTCCATTGTTCCTGCCAGCTCTCTTAAAATCCCCATCAAAACCGTACCTTCCACATGCGTAGCGTGTCGTAACACAATGCGCGTGTTTAGTTGGTTGTAGACTTTCCACGTCCTCGCAGCGAAAAATAGGAAAATTTTATTGCAGAAGAGGCGCGTGAAAGAGCTAGAATCAGCTACACACAAAGCAAAGTATGATCCATTTGAGCGCTTTTCCTTCCCATGCGCTGAAAATTTTATCGGAATTTTCATTTTTCTCTTTTACTTTTATCGGGTTTTAAACCCAAAGTTTTCGCTCACGCACACTTGCAGCCCGTTTTAACGAGCACTAATAAAATGCCTGTTTAGAAACGCCCGCAGCAGCCCGTTTACTAAGACAAAGCAACGGGACGGAATCATAAAAGAAAGAAAGGCAGAAAACGGTAAGCTCGAAATTATAGTAATAAAAAAAAACAGCAAACGAAAGATAGATAAACTATGCATAAAAGATAGACAACGATGGAAAAAGACGATAGTGAATTAGAAAAATGTCAAAAGATAAAGTGAGAGAGAGAGAGAAAAGAGTCGATAAGCTTCTTCGTAGCTTGCCGCTAAGGAACAATGCCCAACATGAGCCAGCAAAGCGAAAGAAAAGCATAGCAAACAGCGACGAAGCAATTTTAAACTGCGCGGGAACATGTTATAGTAACATAAAATGAGATGAAATAAAAAAAAAACACGAAAAACGCAAACTGCAAAAATCCACCCCATTTGAACCGCAGTAACGATGCGAGAAGGAGTAGTAAAAGAGAGATTTAATAGCTAAACGAAATCGAGAGCGCACCCGACCGCGTGCGCGAGAGCAAGCGAGAAGCCAAACAAAACCCCATCCTTTCCCACCTACCCTCCCCTCTTCTACACCCAGCCAAGTAGCAGTAGTAACGCAACAAAACAGGGAACCGGGGGGATGGAGGATTTTCTGCGCGAATGTTAAAATAAAATAAAAAAAAAACAAGTGTACATAAAAAACGGAAAAGGAAAAAACTCGTTATACATCAAGCGGGCGCGCACAAAACGGCGCGCAAGCAAAAAAAAAACGGAGCGCCGCCGCCGAATGAGGACGACGTAGTTAATGCATGAGTATTAGGGCTCGTTATTATTTTCTAACACCGCTCGCGCGCGCCTATGTCGCAGCAGCCGAGCCAGGCAGTCACGGGGCAGCAGCAGTTCTACCACCCGCCCAGCCCGCTCCTCCTCCTCCTCCTCCTCCTTCTCCCCCAAGCCCTTCTTTCCTTCCATCCATCGCTCTAGTCGGATGTAGTTACCGCCGCCACACACCGACGACTCCACTGTTGAATGTCCTTGGCACCAACCCACGGTCCACCCAATCCCACCCCATCCACCCCACCCGAGATGGTTGAAGTTTTACAGCATCCCAGGCAGGGCGCCTCCATCGTGGGTAGGGTGGTGGGGTGAAGGTGACTACAGAAATTGTTATTTTCTCAGCGATTTTTTATGTGCCACTTTTATATATGTTCGATACATAAAAAGGAAGCTTTTTTACAGTTTTTCCACCCTGCCTCCTTTTAACCTCACGGTTCGCCCTTCCGAGGTAATGCTGTTTGTGTTGCATTACCCACCAACCTTTCCTTTCCTCGTGCCCGTACCATTCCCATCATCAGCTTTCCACCGCGTCTAACTTGTTTTAGCTCGTTGTTCTCTTTCTCTCCTTCTCTCTCTCTCTCGCGCACAAATTGCTCACTTCTTCACTCGCTCACCGTGTCGCTCTCTTTCTTCTTCGCGCACAGCTTTCCTTAGAAGGTACTAGCAATTTGTTTCCTTTCCATTCGATGAACTAGAAACGAATTGCGAAACGCGAGGGAACACAGGATGATTCTGGCTTGTTTTTTGTTCACTAGATTGGATACCTCCTCCGTCCCACAGAAGGTAGCAGGCAGGTGGATGTGTGGGTAGCGCATAACAATAACGAAGGATATATTAAGATAGTGGTAGTACCAAGGGTAGTTCGCAGAAGAGGTATGAAAAAAGAAGGAAACAATAATAGTGGTAGTTTTGCGCGAATGCCTTTCCGTTGCTTTTCACTTGGCTTTGGCTTTGGCTTCTGCGTAGCTTATCGTTTCATGTTGCAGCAACAGAAAAGGCACTTGTCGGTCCTTTTCAGCTTCTTTGGCATATTGGCAGTTTAGTTTGCTTGTCTGGTTCGGTTTTCCTGCATTTAAATAAACTATACCTTTTTTTTGGTACTTTCTTATGCATTTGTTCTTCGTTCTTTTTGCTACCACCCCTTACCAAATGTTTTTGAAATTCGTTAACTTGAATTTATTTTGTATCACTGCACTACGTAGTGCAATAAGGCGGTCGGTCGCTCTGGATGTCAGTCACTGGACGCGTTGTAGGTAGGATCAACCACCGGTCAGGATGCTTAGAGATCACGCGGTGACCGTTTTGCATGTGTGTGGATGGGGATGGAGGATTTGCCCTTTTACCAACATTTTTGCATACATTTGATTTTTACAGTGAACATACACTAACCGAGCTGGCGTAGGTGGTAGCGGGTTGCCGTGGCCTGTTTTGTTTACTTTTTTTTTCTCTCTCTCCCTCTCCCTCTCCTGCCCAACATTAGCGGCCAGGACTGGCACACACAGTGATGCTGCATTACCTTATGAGGCTTCTAAGCCATACTAGCGCGCACCGCGGCAATATAGCAGTTTTATATTTCCCAGCCCCAGCCCGTTGCTCTACGCGCCCAAAGCCCGTGGATGAAGGCATGAAAGCCACCCAAGGGTGTGATATTACGAAGGAACGACCGCCATACTCCACGCGCTGTAAAAACACAGCAAAAGAGGGTGCCCTGTGTGTGGGTGTGTGTGTGTGTGTGTTTGGGTGTTTGTGATGGAGTATATACTCAGGACCATTTTGTATTTTTATTATTATTATATCCCCCCCCCTTTTTTGCTGCATACGACGACTCCACCATCCCTACACACACTCCGTAACGAGGAGGACCCAGGAAGGAGAGGAAGGGACGCTCTCGCTAGCGCAAAGTAAGTGTTCCTCGTTTTTTCCCCTGACCACCTTTTTCCCCCTTTGACTAGTATGCTGTACGTGTGCTCTCCTGCGTGCGGAAAAGTTAACGGAACCTGCAGCATGTTCGTTTTTGCCTCTCTCTAGGTGTGTGCGTGTGTGTGCTTTTTTTAATGCCATACACCCACCTACCCGTTATGTTTGATATGGCAATAAAATGCTGTAATATCTCGCGAAAAAAGGGCACCCTTTTGATGTTAAAAAAACAGAGCTGCCTACCCCCCCCACCCCCACCCCCTACGACTTCTGTCCCGCATACCCATCCGGTAGTAGTGAGCCACTAGCTGAAGATGGATGGATGATTGGATGGGAAGATTGTAGCGACGGAAGCTATGCGTAGAACGGAGGAAGCGACCTAAGCATAGTGGGGTGGTAGAGTAGCGCAGAAAAAGATCAGAAGAAACCATACCGTGGTACTTGGCTTCGCACTCAAACTCGCACACTATTGTGGACACTAAGTGACTAAACTAAACATGTGCGATCATGCAAATATGGACAAGACCGGTGTCGAGTTTTGGGGCAGTTATGTTGTTGTTGGTGGTGGTATTATTTGATACCCAAAAGGTCCCTATCCACCTTGCCGCCTGTAGTGGTTAGGTTCAATAATGTATGCGATAACCACTTCTAATCACTCGAGTACATACGACTAGCATACACACACATAAAATCCTAGACGCGTGCTGTATCAAGTATCAGGACGACAGGGTGCAGCAGAATTGGGCAAGATGTTTTTGGATAGCTGTCACATATTTGACGTTCTTCCCAGAGGCGATTTTTTTCGTGATTTCCAACATAAAACACTCGGTTTTTACATTTTCTGAATGAATTTTAACGCATTTTGTTTTGATTAAATCACTAACAAAATATAATGAAAAATATTTAAAATGGAAAATTTCAACCCGAAATTATGGATAATTTTATGAATTATTGCCATAAGAACGAATGACTATTCAGATAGCCTTAAGAAACTTTCTGATGTCTTTTTGTTTTATTCGGTAGTAACGGCCAAGCCGTATTGCTTTTCTGGTGTGTTAAAGGTATGAAAAGCTGTTAAGAATGGAAACGGAAATTTTCTAAGGAAAAACAACGAATACTTGGAGAAGTAAAGGCCATCCGGAGCATAGGTAAACCTGGACCAACATTCTTATCAGTACATTCAGTTCAATTTGAAAACTTTTCATATTCATGCTCCTCTTATTTGGTGCGTGGTGTTTCAATAGTTTCCTTACTATTTTCCTCTCTAATCTCCAGTGCATTGGAGAAAGTCACCAGTGCATTGGAGAAAGTCAAGAATCATTTTGGTTTGGTCTACATGGTAGTCCTTAAAGCATAAGGTTATGCAAATATAAGTGTTTTATTATCTGACTACGTCCTAGCACAAGAAACAGCACTAACCTTAAGCTTAAGTAATTAAAAATGTTGTGTAAGTATTTCGTTCTTCTACCTCCGCGTTTATAAAATGTGGTCGGGGAGTGAAACCTTTCTAAAGTAAAAGACTCTCTAATGCGATAGTCTCTTGGGCTAGTAGATAAGAGAGTAAGCGAGAGAGTTGACTGTATTAGTCACTGCAAGCCGTGTAATAAGTGTCAATTCCCAGAATGCTCAAATGTAACGAAATTTCTATGAATTCCTCACCCTAGCTTGGTTTGACGGGGAATGATTAGACCTGATCAACACTATCACAGTGTATAGGTTTGCGAAACACGCCATAAAGTGATGGCATCATCCATAGCAAAAACCGAAAATTCGCAAATCTTATCAGCACACAACGAAAGATGGCAACGCTTAGTAGAGGTAGTAGCAAGGGGTTGGCAAGTGAAACCGGTGGAGGCTGAAGAAAGCATCGGATTGTGGGGTTGATAACATATCGGTCAGACTAAAACGTAACTAGCATTGCTTAACGCTCTAAATCCACATCAACATTTGCTTCAGTCACGTACTACTTTACAGGAGACGACATGAAAGTTGAAAAATTTTATTTATAAGATTTAATATATCTCGAATAAACCCCAGAAACAGTGCAACGTCCAGACGTCATAATCAGTCATAATTCAGCGTTTATCAGATGTAGGAAAATCCCTACAAAAAACGACAAATCCGTCAGTTGGCTTATGTGCGCAACATTTGTACTATTCCCGGATGCGCTTAGTAGCCTTTTTTTGTAGCAAAAACCAACACACTCTCGCAAACACAGCCACACGTCCATCCATCCCGGGAGCTTAGAAAAAGACGAACCAAAAAACAAACGCAAAAAAAAATCTTGCCACAGACTGCAACACAAAACACGAAATATGTTTGTGGCCAAGGTCAATCCGCGTCACGTATACACGCCAGCGAAACGAAGAGGCAAACAGTGCTGCAAACTTGCAAAGAAGCCCTCAAACGAATAAGATTAGAAAACGGAAGAGTTTGGCTTCACTGTGTTGCACACACATTCGATCGGAAAAGAGACAGTGAGAAAGAGAGAGAGAGAGAGTGTATGCGTTTGCGAAGCGTTACTTAAGCTCGAGGTTAACGATAGTACTATTACTATTTTCTCGCTGGCTGCGCTATCATACTAGCAACGTGGACACACACGAACACAACACAGCACCATCATGCTAAGAGTGCCTTCTGGCATATGTGTGCAGCAGCGGCGGTGACTGATTGAAATGTGCCACGTTTTTATTGTTAGCTTGGTTAAATCGTGATTGCTCATGTAATTGATTGGTTCATTCAATTACGAACAATATTGAAAGACTTTTTAAACCTTTACCATTAAAGCCATTTAACATTTTAAACTATAAGTATTACGAGTACTGGTAATTCAAATGAGCCATTGGGCTCATGCTTCCGAATTTGGGCAATGTTACGTTACGTTAGTGTATTAAACAAATATTTTTAACATTAGCGAATGTCACATAGTCTTGGGCTTTGAAGGACGTCTTGACTCAATCGCACCACGGTGTAACTTTTTTTTGATTATTAAATTGCTTAGCTCCAATAATTTTCTAATGCTTTTCGACAACGTCATGAAGATTTTAAAACAACTTGTAGGTATTAAATGTAGATAATAGCGTCCAATACCTAATTTGTTTTCAAAGATTTAACAAATTTATTTTTTGCCAACATTTTCTACACACTACATGTTGTTCCATCACTTACCTAAGTGTTGATAATATGCAAAAACATCAAGCATCGATACATCCAGCGTTTGCTGCAAAATAACGAAAGAAGTAGAAATTAGATACTCGTTCAATTACTAACATTACACTGTAGAACAATCAACTTTTTACCATCTCCTTCCCCATGCTCCACGCTATGCTTAAGCAGCACCAGCACAATACACGAACGTGCAAAATAAGTGCTGTAGTAAAACAGTAGTAGTCAGCATTTAGTTTCGGCTTCATACTCCTTTTCTTTTCTCCATACAGCCCGAGTGCGCCAATAGCACACACTTACGACATTGTAAGCAAAGCTCGCGAAGATTCGGGACGCAGTGAGCGAGTGAGAGGAAGCAAAAACGGCAAACAGAGAGAAGCAGGTGGTGGGAGAAGAGGGGGGGGGCAAAGGGGAGAAGAAATCTTCAAAAAGATGCTATAAATTTTTTACCGATCGATACTATCCGTCGTCATGGATGTCTTGGTTTTGAAAAACACAGTCAGCCTCTTTCGCTCTCCTTATCATCCCCTTGCGCTGTATGCTGCTCTCTCGCTTTACACCGCGCTATCCTGCTCTCGCCGTCGCTTGCCAAGCTGCTGCTGCTACCCCAAATAGCAGCGTCGCGTGTGTATTGGGGTTATAAATTTTAATTATTTACAATGCATTCGGTTGGCAGGCGCAGCAGCAGCAGCAGCAGCCTATTCCAGGGCGGTGTGGAGGTTATGGCGTAAAAAATCTGCACACTAAAGAAAGCGGCCGGGTGTAGTGGGGGTAGAGAAGAAGGATTGGTGGAAACTCGCACCACCACACCGTTCGCTTTGTGCAAAGATAAAGAGACGAAAGTCCCCGTCCCCTCTCCATCGGGCAGGGTTGCACCGGCAGCGTGTGCGTGTGTGTGTGTGTGTGTGAATCCGCAACCCTTACCTACCCCTACCCGAGCACACGCCGTTCACTTCTAGTCGTCATCATCTCCATGTAATATAATACCCAAATATGAATACATTAAGTTTTGCAGCTAAAACCAAACGTACGATGAGGGCGAAACGAGTGGCTTGAGGCAGAGAAAGGTGGTGAAGAAAGAAGAAATCGAACATTTTGCGAAACTATCACCCCAAACTCCCCTCCACCCCCCCCCTCCCCTGCTTTCCGGCAACGCTCCTCGTCACTTTCCAATAATGCTCTTTTTTTATTGCGGCACATCTAGCGGGGTTGTAAGGATGCTAAACAGGGAAAATATAAAAAGGATTCTTAAACAGGACACCCCGCGATTTATGCTCTACGTGTGTATGTGTGTGCAGCAAAACGTGGGGCCAAGAAAGAGAGAGAAAGAGAGAGAGAAAAATAACGCAAACGATGGTGCGACGGAGGCGCGATTTATTTCTTCGTACTTTCTTGGCTTCATTCCTTTCGCGAGAAGCGAGCTGGAGTGCACTGTTTCCACCGGTTTTTCCCCCGTTTCCTCGGCACTTTTTTTTGCTGTAAGCTCGCACAGGATGCTGGCACCGTTTTACAGTTTCGTCTGTTTCTCACTTGCTTAGCTGTACATGCACGGAGGCACACAGACACAGGCGCGCATCTTCCCATCCTTCGCCAATTACTGCCGGGGCTAAGTAACCGACTTTGCAATTTTATTCTCTTCCCATTCAACCACTCCCTCCCTGCACCTCCCCAAAACCACCCCTTGGGGAAGCTGCAAAACCTCTACGCCACACACTACTGCACACGCTCCGTCTCGCTCTCTAAGCTTCGCGCTGTTTGGTGGAAAATGGAAAAGATTAAAAATTTACCCCCATAAAATTTGTGAGCACGCACATGTACACACACACACACCCGTGCAGGGCGAAAGAGGGGAGGAGGGGGGGTGGTGGCGGAGGGGGACATTAGGACGAGCCGGAGCGGGGGAAGGGCTGCTGTAGCGCAATAACACATACATAGGGTGTGCAGTTTTAGCTAAAAACCATGGAGAGCTGTGCTGAGCTGGCGAAAGATGAGTTTACGCGCGAATAAGAAAAAAAAATAACGCAAGGGCGAAACAAATTCCGGCTCCTTCCGCTCCTACAGTGGGAGAGGATGAAGGGCAGGGAAATAGGCTAGGCTCTTAGTACATACACACACACACACACACACACACGCGCGAATGTACGTATACTGACACTATGCCTTTACTACACACAACTATGACAGGGCGATGTAAAACGTTAGGACATTAGACGGTGGGGAGGGGGGGGGCAAATCGCAGCAAACCGCCGCGATCCCCCGAGACCAATGGGTGTGTAATGGTATTGAGGGGGTACTTGATGTGTGTGTGTATTTTTTCTTTTATTACCAAGCCTTATCCCCCTCCCCTTTCTCTTCCTTTCTAAGGCGCCCGTGTGCGAACCTGTGTTACTTTATCTATCCCGCTCTAATCGGAGGTTTTGTTATATTTTTGCTTATCGCGAGCTGAAAACTTGTTGTACTTGTTCTTTTAAATGTTGTTTTTTTTTTAACAGGGCAGTGCCACGATTGCTTTAGACGTACTGCTACTGTTCGCTGCAAATGGTTGACTAGCAGAGCTTAGTTTCACATGGGTAAGGTGTCAACTTCGGGCGAGAGGTATGAATGCAAATTTGTTAAAATTTGAATCAATTAGAAGCTTAACTAGCTGTGTTGAGAAGGTCCATATGAGGCACAATGGTCCTATAAAATTGAAAAGTTGTTCGCAACTAATTTCAAAACATTAATCAATGGTTCAAGCGAAGCTGCAAGAATCCTTCCAGCAAAGTATGTCGTCTTTGACACATTTTACATAATATTTAGCAACTAATTAGATGTATTTAGATTGCTGCCGAGTGTCTCGCTATTGCAAATATAATTTTCCTTCTGCTCAATATGATTTTGACTAGTATCAATATGCAATGAAACGAGAGGAAAACCGATCGATTTGTAGATTTTACATTATTTTTAAACTTCTATTAAAAAATTCATGACATAAGTCATAAGTTGATTGTAGGGGAAAATATAGCGAAAGTAAGTCTATAAATATGGGAATTTAGGCTTTCTTTACATTTATGGAATATGTAAATTTAAAATTTTTAATTTACATAGAAGGATACATCCTGTTACCTAGAGCGGAAGAAAACGAAAACTAATCACATGCATAAACAGAAAGCATTTAAACAAATATGCAAATCTAATTATAGTTGTTTGATCGATATTCCCTTATAAAACTCTGCCAAATGCTTTATTTATTCTATGTGGATATTCTGTCAAAGATCATATCGGAAAACTCATAAACTTTGTTTCGAAAAACGAGAATATTCACAGCCAGGATTGGGTGCTATTGTTTGTATTTGCGAAACAAAAAGTGTTTCTAAATGTGTGTTTTTTTTTTTAACAAACAAAATCGACAGCAACCAGCAGAATATCCGCTTCCCTCAAAACGAGCAACATCTAGTTCAATAATTGTAGCAACAGTGTCTCGCAGTTGAAATAGTATGGCGCAATTGACTGTATTCCTTTTCCCATTTAATGATGGCGGCGTTCGGACACAATGTATGGTAGCAAACGCTTTCGTCTCTCCTTCGTTGGCAAGAAAGATGAGAGGATTTACGAAAAAGGAAAAAAAACAGATACAAACTATAGCGCAGACGGCGCCCCACTAGCGGCGGAAAGAAAACCCCGAAGACGCTGTAACAACAGACTAATACGAACGTATAATGTCATCTTGGTGAGCGAGAGAGCAAAAGACTTTGGAATTATCGAAACGACCGAGCTTCTCGTAAATGTACGATGTTCGCTTCTCGGCAACGGTCGCTCGTTTCCAATCCCACTTTTTTTGGCCAGGAAGTTTTAAAATGTCTATGCTTTTTTCTCTCTGTTTTGCAGTTGTTTAAAAAAATAACAGGCATGTATAGATTATGTATTTAAGTTACACGTCTATACTCGTTTTTATCTAACAGATCCATCCTTCGAATATGAATAGCAAATAGGTTAGATGCATTCTACCAAAATCACCACTAAAAAGGAATGAATAATAGAATGAATAGTGAAAAAGAAAAAGAAGAATTAAGAAAAAGAGACTAGAGCAGCATAGCTTTATCTGACAAAGCACGGTTTAAAATATTGCACAAAATTTTAGCATTGCTGCAGAAACCTTGTGACCGTACCACGTTGAAGTTTGAGCCACCCCCACCAGCATGATTGCTTGCTTTATTTTTTATCGCTTCTTCTACCATTCCTCTCCCCTTTTCTGCTCTCCATCACTTCTCTTCATATTCGATCCTAAAATTTCCGCAGGGATAATGCCAAAACCTCCGACCACCGCCCACACGGCCACAGCAGCAGCAGCAGCAGCAGCGGCAGCATAGTGGAAACATAAAACGTAAAAATAGTAATAAAATGAGGGCCTACTGCAGTATCTGCGAAATAAAGTATAGCAGAGGCAGGCACCGAACGGTTTCGCTGCGTCGTGAATGTTAAGTGTAATTGTAAAACGATGGATTTTACAACCACCTCGCCCATCCACCCGTTTGCTTCGTTTTTATTTAAGATTCTCGTGCCCTCCCTTTCGCAAGCTTCTTTCGTCTTAAGCTGTGTAGTTTTTTTTTTGCATTATAAATTCTTCCCATTCTCTTATCCTTCTCACTAATGTCGCATCCTTCTCGTCGCGCCTCACTACTACGGCTATTACAGCCTCTTCCCCCTTCCTTCCTGGGCCCACTCTAAAATAGCGCAACCACATCGTCTTCTATCATCCTTATCCCTTGCCCACCTCCTCCTCCTCTCGCCAGCACTTTTATAACTTCACTTCCCTGCTCTGCACCATCCACACAGCATCCCCGTACCTCCTCATTGCCTCATTCGTGTTAAACCCTAGCACACTATCGTCATAAAGCGTTTGTGCGAACAAGAGGGATAAAAAGAGAGAGAGAGAGAAAAGAGAGAGAGAGAAAAGAGAGAAAGAGAGCGGGAAGAGCGCGGAGTTGAAGCGCAATATAATACAAAGTAATTTTGTAAAAAACATAGAGCTATAAAGGAGACCACCCGAGCGGTAACAAAAAATAAAATCGCACCATTCGCGGCATTATATTGCCCTCCCCTTCCTTCTCATCTACCCACCCACCTACTCTACCCCCCCTCACACCTCTCCTACACCACCATTGCTCACCATCACCACCACCATCCGGTTCACTACCCAACTCTCGCGCGCGCGTGTGATAGAAAAAGGACGAAATAAAAACTTCAATCTAAACCCAACCCCAACCCTAGCACCAAAATCCCTACTACACACACCCACCTAACCAACCCCTCAACCCCCCCCCCTTCCGCACAATCCGATCCCATCCTGCCACCCACTTTTACAACATTCTTTACAACCACATTGTACCATTTTTCAGCGGCATCTCGGCAGCAGCGGCAGCAGCAAACGCAACAACAAAAAAATCAACCCCTCTACGAACACGCACACACACATACACACACACACACACAAGAGTATATAGAAAAACTCACGCAAACTAATCGCGAATGGCACGGACAGGCGGCGTGCGGGCAGGCCCCGAGCGAAACGAAGACATCCATCGTCCTGGCATCCGCACACGGTGAGGGTGTGGGACGATAAGGACAGCGGGAGGGAGAGACAGAGAGAGAGAGAGAGAGAGAGTGAGCGGGCCCGGGGAAGAAGGTAAAGGCGCAACTAAACCTACTTCTGCTGATGCTGCTGCGGCTCAAAAATTGGGCACAGCAGCAACTTGCTAGGGCAGCCTAGGGCATTAGAAACACAGAGGAGCTAAAAATTTTACAACATCGGTAATGGCCATCGAAACATAAGAGAAAGAGAGAGAGAGAGAGTAAGATGTGACGGTAGAGATCCAACAAAAAATACAAACAACGGTTCCACACTACCCACCCGAGTGAAACAAAAAACTCCACCCACCGAGCCACCCACCACCCACAGCGAGGGGTTGGGAGAGGGAGGTAAAGAAAAACCGATACGCGAAAAGCGCGGCACTAACTAGCGCAAAAATCTCATTCCGCGGGGCAATTTCCCTCCCGACACCCCTTCACCTGCAACAGCAATCGACCAAAACAAAATAGGGAAAAAAAAGCTATCCAGCTTAAGCAGCAGCAGCAGCAGCATCTCTCACCGATCGTTTCGAAGGATTCTAAAGAAGCAGCACCCCGTCCCTACCAGCCGCGGGAAGCACGCAAGCATCAATCAACTGTGCCGTTACTATTCTGCCGCTTCGCAAGAGTACACTGGAAGGCAAAAGGGGTTGTGCGAGAGGCAAGGTGAGTAGGGAAGGTGGAAAACTCCTCTCCATTCTCTTCTACTTCTCGTCCCGCGCCAAGGGTGCAAAAGGAAACGGGGCAGCTGGAAAAGCGGGAAAGCGATAGAAAACAAATCGTAAACAGAGAGGAAACCGGGCCGCGAAGGAGACGAGTAAAAAGGACCGATTGCAAGAGAGAGATGATGACCGAAAGAGAGTGAGAAAAAGAGAGAGAGAAAGAGACAAAGCACGAGGGATCTGTGCAAGGCAAAACAAGGGGTAAAAACTGACGGGAATGAAAGAAAGAAAGAAAAAAAAACTAAGCGTGAACTATTTAGGAAAAGTGCTAACCCAGCTAATGCGTTGTAGGGGACAGGGGCGTGCAGCGAGCGTTCAGGAAGGGAAGGAAGGGAAGAGCAGCAGGACGAAGCGATTATAAGGATAGTGACAGGTGGATTGGATGTGAGGAGAGGAGAGAGAGAGAGAGAGAGAGAGAGAGAGAGAGAGAGAACACGAGAGTGAGAGATAGAGAGAGATTGAGAAGGAAAAAATGGATCTATTTTATGTTTATTATGTATTTCAAATCATTCACCGTGCACCCACCCACTGAAAAGGGGAAGGAACATTTTTTTTATAAATATTGCTACTTTATGAAACCAACAAAGCATATTTTGGAAAAGGCTCTCGGTGTAAAGGTGTAATTATTTATTAATAAAATTAACTCCACATATATTTTATTTTAAAGTTTTCATTACAATACTTCCACGTTTTTTCTAATAGGCATAATTTTTCAGGATGTTTATAAAAAGAAATCTAAGCAATAAATAATAATGTGCTTCAGAAAATCAAAATAATTTCCTTTCCCAACGACTATGAAGCAACCAAATCGTGTCTCAAGCGCAGATAGCATCCTTCAGCGGAAAGGAAATAGATCGTAGCCGTAAAACCGAAGAAAAGCCGAAGGCGAAGGCCGAACCGGGGACGAAGATGGTCCCGCGCGCGCCAAACCATGCCGGGAAAACTATTCGCGAACCGTTACAAGAATAAAAGATTTTTTTTTGCGAGAGTAAGTAACAAAGTGAGAGAGAGAGAGAGAGAGAGAGAGAGAGAGAGAGAGAGAGAGAGAGCCAGTTAATCGGTCGACGGATCAGTTTGCTTTCCCTGTTTCTCACTAAATCTCTGTATCTCTCCTTCTCTGTCCCACGTGGCCAATGCCAATGCTTAAAAACAAACCTAACAACACTCGACTGTTCCATCCTTGCGTCCACCCACCGGATTTTCCTATACAGGCTTAGGCTGACCGTGAATCTGGCACCGAGCACGTTTAGCGGCCGGCTGGTGCTCTCTGCAGGGAAAAGAAGAGAATGCTCCAAGAGCAAAAGGACGAATCC
>KB670169.1:22533-83257 GCA_000349105.1 Anopheles epiroticus | reverse complement strand
AGAGGAAAATGGTCCCAGTTAATCGGTCGACGGATCAGTTTGCTTTCCCTGTTTCTCACTAAATCTCTGTATCTCTCCTTCTCTGTCCCACGTGGCCAATGCCAATGCTTAAAAACAAACCTAACAACACTCGACTGTTCCATCCTTGCGTCCACCCACCGGATTTTCCTATACAGGCTTAGGCTGACCGTGAATCTGGCACCGAGCACGTTTAGCGGCCGGCTGGTGCTCTCTGCAGGGAAAAGAAGAGAATGCTCCAAGAGCAAAAGGACGAATCCGATTCGCAAACCGTCTGCTGGATGGGCTCCTGCTGCTCCTGCTGCTACTACTGGCCGCTCTCTTATCGCTGCTTTTATTGCTCGCGGGAAAAGCCTTCCGCGGCATAGTTGGCAGGCTTGTTGGCGGTGTAACTTTGTCCACAAATTTTAGACTCAAAAAGGAAATGTAAAACCGAGCGCGGAGTGGCGCTGGTAGGAGCGGGAAGCGCTATTTCTTACAATATATAAACCGATTTTTTGGTATTAGGGAACCACCACTGAAAGGGCATTATAAACTATTCCTATTGAATCGCGGTAATGAGAGGGAGAGAGTAAGCGAGACAAAAGGCAGAGCAAATTATGCTGTGCGGTGGAGGTGGTGTAGGAAGGTTGCGGACCGAGGCTTTGTAATGTGATTCATCCTATCGGGATGAAGATGAATTGGTGCTAAAACGTGCATGCTGAGCACTGCGGAGCGACAGAGACTGCAACAGCCAAGTACATTGCCCGGTACATAGTGAATTTTGGTTTTGTTTTGCGTACACCAAGTGTTTTGATTTAAAATGAGACATTTCTATACTAACATAATTTAAAAAGTTATTAAAATGAAATAATACAATTTAATTCAAATAACAAAATGTACATTTGATTTGACTAGCTCATGGAAAGGACAATTTCTTTAACGTTTTGTCTCAAATATATACAACACATGATGAATTCTCCATATTAAACAATTAATTTATGGAACGGCCCGACGATTGGAAGGCAGCAAACGTCTAAGTCTTTTACAAGGGGCGCCATGGTACAAATGATGCAAAACTGACTATCCTGATATGAGTGCAGCATGGTCAACGGTTGTAAAGTCTATTAGGGGCTTGAGAAGACGTGAATCGGCAACGGTATGTTGTGTTAAATAAGAAAGATAGGATACATTTTATTTATTTCCTTTGTCGTTAATTAAGGGATATTTTCATGTTCGTGAACGGTGGTACTTAGTCTCAAAGGATTATAGAAAGTTTTTCATTTAGTTTCACTGTAAGCAAGTAAGTATTTCGTAGTTTTTCGTTACATCCATCGGACGTTATTATTGTTCTAATGAACTGCTTGTGGGCTAAGAATGGACAACGAATAATGAAGTATTCAATTTAAAGAGACAGTATGGTGTATGCAAACGCTCGCGAAACACTAACTGGGTCATAGCGAAATCAAATATATCACTATTCTGACTTAAGGCTACTCCCATTAACTACTCCTAGGGCAGACCAAATTCCGGTAAACGGCCGGGAATAAGTAAGATGTCAAAGCTAATAAACTATTTAACCACAAAATCTTCTCAATAACACATACAACTCAACGATATCCTTTGGCCATCTGGTTACTACGTTTGGAATTCCCCATTTGAAAGCCTTTCGTTTCGCGAAGGTTTACGAATCAAAATCTTTAAGCAATTACAACCATTTCCAACAATTTGGGATAATTAATGGTTTCAGGCTTCCGTACACAGCAAACCGATAGAAAAGAGAAGACTTTCGTCAAATGTTTCAATTAAAGTTCGTCATGCAGCAGGTTCGATTGCTGAATCTAATTCCACCGTAGGAATTTCTCCGAAAGCCTCCCCTACCCGCAATGGTTGGAGTAAGGCATGCTATCTTAAAGCCAAGGTGGCACACACCCCTTGGGCATTTAAAGCCCAAAACAACAGCCTCCTGCCAGCCCTACCCGCCGCCGGGTGTGTAAATTGGTCATGGTGTGATGGAAGCAATTTCCCGGATGCTTGTAAATTTCGGTCGAAGCAACACGTCGGTCGACCTTCACACCCACAAAACCCACCGAAAGCCCAGACCCTCCCCCTCACTCTCCCTCGCTCTCTTTCTGCCCCTTAGACTTGGGCTTGGGCGTCTGCGAGCAAAAATTCCAAGCAAAAGGGACACATCCGTCTGTGTCTGCCGCTGGTCTGGGGTTAAACCGAAAGCGACAAGAACCTTTTCCCATCCACCCGTCCACCCACAAGCGCGCACACACACACACACACATTCACCCACCCACAGTGCCGAAGAAGCCTTGCGGAGAAAATGGACACGATACGCATCGACCCTCGCACACACTGCGACGCCACGGTCCGCTAAAAAAGTCTCGTACAACTCACCGCCGTCAACAAACCGACGGCCTTGCGTCTTGAATGTCGTCTCTTCCCCTACCTGCTGCCCCCCCCTCCCCCGCCGGCTGCCCACAGCGCTCTGCTACTTACAACGACCACACAACCACGTGATTTTCGCCCATCCTCCGCGCGAAGAAGGAAAGTGGCGCAAGCTGCTGTGAAAGGCAGACCGCAATTTCCGGAAATCCTTACGGCGGCACCGCACCGACGACCGTGCCGATCGGTTGGGTTGGGTTGGATGGGCGGAAAGGAACATTCGACGTGTGCACGGGGGTTTGGGAAGGTCCGTGTTTCGCTCGGTGCGAAACGCAGCGCCTCCGGTGGAGCGAAAGGTCCAGGAACTGTGCGTACGTCACGCCGTACGGTTTGAGTTGTGGCGGGAATGAGCGAAAGCCGTACAGTTTAAAGGATAGCTGTTGCAGTGTACAATTTATGCAAAGATGTAATATTTTCTCCTTCGAAAGCGAAGGATAAAGGTACATACAATCATCGGAAAAATACCCATCGAGCGTCATCAATTGTTCGTGAGACCGGGACATAGCAACAATGCAAACGTTTTGAAGCAAAGCAAACAAAAAATAAAACGTGAAAAAGTACCGTTATTGGATTCCTTTCTTCTCATTAGTCAAGGCAACGGAAAAGAAACAACCTAAACCAGCTCATCATTAACAAGATGGGTGAGAAGGAAGGAAAAACAAATGAGAAAAATGCATCAGACAAAACACAATCGAACGGGACGAGAGCAACGGATCGGACCATGGGCCCCCACACACGGTTGCATTCATTTAACACACATACACGCGTGTGCTCCAGTCAGAAGCAGTCTCATAACCCCCCACCTCCCCCCACACCACTCATCCTTACATGCAGTAACGGTAACGGTGGCGGACAAGTAAGTAGGTCAAGAAATCGCGTCGCCCGTCCACCAGACAGAGTAAGCCGCGTGCAAACGACCGAAGCGGAGCAGGAAAGGGGGAAGGCCGACGCACCGGAAAGGGAGACGAGACAAGCGAATGCGACGGGACGAAACCTCTTTCCCAAATAAATTCCGCAACAGCATCCGAGCGAAGAAAGCAACAGAGGGGAGCAATCGCAAGCGCACGGATGGCAAAAGCGCCGCCAGTGGGCGAAGAGACAAGGAAGTGAGCAAGAAATAAAAAAAAACCACCACCACCGGGCAGCAGCACATCTTTCGACATCTCTGATCATTTGCTGCTAAAGCAAAAGGTGTGACGTTAGGGGGGAAAAAAGGGCTCGGAGCGAGGGGGAAGTTGGACGGTCGGGTCATCATCCCTTTAGCCCATCTTGTCCCTTTGGTAAAGGATGTGCGCCCATCGACAGTGGGGGGAGGGTGGGTGGTCGAGAGCATCAGGTTTCTTGGGAAGGCATACAAGGGATTTTTTTGTTCGTTGAACCTTTCTTTTCGGCACACCGTCGCAACCATCGGCGCATCGGTTTCTCTGTTTCCCACCATTTGCTGTTGTCCCCTTAAAGCCCTAACATTCGCCGAAATTCACCCCCTTTTGCGCCCAAGAGTGAATGTTTGGGTGTGTGTGGTGATGATGATACTCCTTTTCTTAAAGACGCGGCGTGTGAATTTCGGCTCGAGCACCGGGACGCACAAACACATGACCAGTTCAACATGATGCGCCGTCGTCCTGGTTCACCGTGCAGGGTTTAGGCTTTCCCGTCCCGGTGAAACTTTCTTTTCACCTTGTTCGGTGTGCCAAGTAAATGTGTGATGCTACGCAGCGTAGGCATGCTGGAACGGGACAGGATTTGACCTTTGCAGGATTTTATAGTGTTTTTGTAGTATAAAAAAAGTATTTTTATAGCAAGCTTGTAGTGTAAAACAGTTCAGGATTTTTTTTTGTTAGATCACTGATCTTGATTTCACATACTTCATAACTGTTTTAATTATCATCATATCATCGTTCGCCCTTGTGCGAAAACCAACAATTGTTTCTACGATCTTTAAGAAAGAAATATAGCATGAATTTTTGGTCTGTTTTAGCATCAGTATAATTCATTTCATTCAACAACCGTAGTTAAAACAATTTTAAAACAAAACGCAATGTATAAAGTGCAAAAAAGTGCTTAAAAGAGTGCAGACTAACCATATTGGAGACATTAACAATGCCACCCGCCAACACTTCAACATTGAAGCACAAAGTTTGCTAAAACGTGGTCTCGGAAATAAATAAAATGTCAAAACAATCAACAATCACTATGGGGATTGTTTGCTGGTTTGGTCTAGATCTGCAACGAATTCTGTTTTGCAACCGAACAGTCTTCTTAAAGTACAATTTAACAGCGTTTCCGTTATAGGCTTGATTCCCAAAATATCGATTCCTTCAGACGAAGTTGTGTACATGCGTAGACTTATCAGTATACATATTACAAAACCTACCAATTGCTCGGTGGAACAAGTTTCAAACAAACAACAACCAAAAACATAACCTCCAAACGATTAACTTTAAACTAATGACATTGTAATATTTCTATTTTTGAATATGTAGGGATACGGATGAAAAAAAAAATGGTTACACAATTGGTCTATATTAAAGTCGTTTTTTTATTCCGTAGAAATGGCCTAACCACCCCACTTTCATGACCATGACCAAACTAGAAAAAAAATGTGTCTTTCAAAGCTACAATTGTATTCATCACAGTCTAGTCTCGAATTATTTCATATCGTTTTTTGTGTTAGGTAGCCTAAAGGTAGCCTTTTTTCTTTATCGTTTTTCATTTCGATACGAGTCATTACAACACTAAACGATGTCCAAAATTTGACAAAAAAAAGGACAGGTAAAAAAATTTCCCGAGAAAAGGCCACTTCTAGCTTCTCTGTCTGTGCGATCAAAATGAAAACATATTTTATGCTCATTAAGCATAAGACTGAAAACACATTAAGCAGCCATATTTCTTAAAAATTCGATAAAACAAAATGCGAACACACACACACACACATACACATATACAGCCAATTGATGCGCGTACATAAAATTTCCATCTCTTTGCGAAAGGGGCAGAGCACAGAGGGTTAGGGGATGGGGTAGGTGATGTTGCTGTTCTTTCGAATGTACATATGCAAACACTCAGGACCCCACTAACCAGGCGTGGTGTATGTGTGTATGTACTTAGAAAAAACACATAATGAAATATGATGCTTTCATTTCGATTTTTACTTTCGCTCCGCACTACACGTCCACCCATCCGCCTCTCCGCCCAGCACTGTACCCTTTTTTCCATATAGCAATAAAATCAGACACCGTGTGCCTACTTTACCACCATTTCTTGCCACTGCTCCTCCTCGAGCGTCTTGCAGGATGAAAAAAAAAGAAAGAAATCTTCTTCTGTTATAGTCCGCTCCATCGTCTTAGAGCCCTTTTCTAACCACCCTCTGCTTCCCATTTATTCATCCTCTCGCCCCGAAACATAGGCAGCAGTTTCGCGGATATACACACACACACACACACACACACATCCACACACAACCCCTCCCACTCCTCGCGCTCCTTAAAAACAGAGGCGCAGGCACATAGTTACAGCACGGTATTTGATTTTATTTTTTAACGATCTCTTCTCCCTTCACTTTTCACTGGCAATTCCTTCTCATTTTATGCTGCGAAACTTTTACGACCCCGCCAAGGAAAAGGCCCGGAAAGCCAGCCCCTTGCTCGCGGGACGGTGGGGCGACAGGGGGAAAAGGCCTCTCCCCTGCTCGCCCGCTCCATCCAACCCGCCATCCAGCGCCATCCTGTGGCGCAAACGCGCAAAATAATAACAATAATAATGATAATAAAAAAGCAACTTTAACTTCGCGCACGCACACACACAACCACCGGCCAGTGTATGCAAAACGAGCTGAGAGGGAAAGAGCGTTCGCGGGAAGGCGGAGTGGGGAAGGGGTGGGGGGGACAGCAGCAAGACATAAAAAGTTACCCATTTTTCCGACTCTCCCCCCTACCACTCCCCACCACCAACTAATACTACTCTCCCCCCACTCTCCCTGCACCCTTCCATCTGACGGAAAAGGGTGGAAGGATCAGAGGGGAGAGGGAAGGGGGGGTGGGGTGGGGGGAAGACATTGGAGAAGGATTTTTCCTGAACTTTTCCCTCCAAACTCCTTCCAGTCCGTCATGTTTGCATTTTCCAGCGGGGCAAGACGGGGAGAGGTGGTACCAAGTCTGTGCGCATTTGATATCTATTCTCTAAAACTTCGCCTTTTCCTCTCTCATCCCTCTCCCTCCCCCCCCCCCCCCATATTCTACCATCTCCATCACAGCTTCCCCGCCAGCTTCCGGTGACCCTTTTCCGCAGTAAGCGAGTCGTTCGTTATCCTCCTAATAAAAACCTTATGTATAGTTCTCGCGCTCGCGAAAACAAACCATTCCGAAAAAATGGTTCCCCTTCGCCAATCATCCTTCAACTAAACTTGCTGTGCTTCTCATCCTTCGCACATCACCCCCTCCTCAAGCTGCCCACCATCCCTTCATGGTACATCTTTGTTTCCATTCCTTTCTTTTTTTTTTGAGGCTTGAGCAACCAAGGCCTGCCGTGAAGCTCCTCTTTCTCCTTTCCATGCCAAGTGAAGCATTAAAAAAATCACTCACACACACACACACACGCTCAGCGGATCATACTACTTTCTATTTTAGCATCTTGCGTCTCGCGTCGCAGTGTCTTCGGCTTAGGACACGAGCGTACGAAGGAAAGAGAGGGTAGAAGAAACGCGAACAAGAAAGGCGAAGTTATGGCTATGGCGGAGATGGAGCAGCAAGTTCGGTTTTTGGGTGTTTCTGGCCGTTTGTTTTTATTTCTTTTTTACAAACCAACCCCCCCCCCCTCGCTCCCCCTCTTCTCCACCTTCGAAATATGCCCACCACCACCACGACCGAATCCCAAAAATCTTTTCCCAATGCTGTTGTTACAATATTCCGCGGGCCGACTGTTGCGGAATGGTTGCCTGCACGAGAGTACACACTTTGCGCAAAGGACTACTTACACAGTCACACACGTACACACACACATGTGCGCACACTACACACGAGATGAAGCTGTTCGGTTGGGGGTGGGGGTGATAAGAGGAGGGATTGGGAGGCAACCCTTTTACATTATTAATGAGCAGATAAAGAGAAATCGGGAAAGGATATTACAACCAGCGTTACAAACCCGACGATGGAGCAACGTGTCGCGGGAAAGGTGAAATCACGGCCTACTGCATCGGTTTTCTAAATATGCGTTTCATCAAACTACGCAAACATTATTGTGCCAGTTTTTGTGCGCACTTTGCTAAGGTCTTGTAACGTTTTCTCCTTGTATCTGCTATCTGCACACCCTGCATACTTTTTTGCTATCCGAGCATCCTTCACTAAACATCCCCGGGCACCTTCGCTACTCGCCGATCCTTTCCGCACCTTCCACTCTCTCTCCCTCTCTCTCGCTCCCTCGCTGCCCTTCCCACACAAACTCTACATTCTATTTCACGATATTAGGATATAATATTGCCATAAAAATCGCGTCAGCCGCAACGTCAATGCCCTTCGCGGCTCCCCCACGGCAGCCCAAGCCCAACCCATGTCGCGTACGCGATATCAGTAGTATTAGTAGTGAGCAAGGGCACTTCAACCATCTCCGCTGCCACACTTACCCGCAAAATCTCACCCCAAAAAAAAAACATAAAACAAACAGCACAAAACCATAAAAAAGGGATAGAAAATGCCCCACCACACTGTTTGCTAGCGAGAAGCGAGAACTAGAAAAAAAAACGGGAAAAAGTTGAAAAATCGCGAGTATAAGAAAACGGCGCACACACACACCCAGTGGGGCAGAGCGAGAGAGAGAGAGAGAGGTCGATTTTTTACAGCATCCCTTCGCGCTGTAGTGGTAGTGGTGTGGCGGGAGAGCGCGCGCGAGGACACGTACCGGGCCCCGCTAGTCCAATGTAAGGGAGCAGAAATGTTGCTAACTAACTTCCACGGTGTGCGCCTTGCAGAGGGAGGGCAGGGCTCTAACTCTCCAAACTTCAACCCCCACGTCTGCCCCTCTTTCCCGTCTCTAATGCTCTAATGCAGTAACACCCTATAGGCAGCGACAGAGAGAGAGAGAGAGAGAGAAAGAGTGAGAGCGGTTTTCTGGAAATGAAGCTGGCTCGATGGAAAATTCGCGACCGGCAACCCAGTAGAGAAAAAGGGAGAAGGGGAAGATGGTGGTGGGGGGGGGGGTTGAAGGGGAGTTGAGAGGAAGGCGCAAAGGAGTCGTTCTTTTGCCTCGTGCTGCTTTATTTTTATTTTATAACGGCTCCAAAAATGGGAAATGGACGGGTGGGGGGGGGAGGGGTTGTTCTCTAAAATGAGCAGGAAGCTGGAGGGAGTAAGAGAGATGGAATTACAGGCAGCACGCCCGTCTATGTGTCTGTGTGCCGCGGGGAAGGGTGGTGGCAGTTTTAGAGTAGTGTACAGATGGGCTGCTCCACCACGCTGTGTTTTTGGTGATAGTCACTGTGTGTGTGTGTGTGTGTGTGTGTGTGCCGGGGATGCGGAAAAAACGCGGACTTTTTAAAATACATAGTGAACAAAAAGAAAAAAAAAGAAACCACTGGCGAAACGAACACGTCAGGACGAAGCTGTCGGGCTTAGTGGTTAGATAAGTGGGAGGAACGGGGAAGGGTGGTGGGTATATATCCTTCTCGTGGGGTGCAGGCGCGGGGTGCCCGCGTGGAAGCGCGCACGTTTTATTACATTACTTGGGGTAATGTTTGAGTGCTCTCCGGGCTCATGTCAATAGACCTGTTATGGCAGTTTTCTTTACGTTCTGATCGTGTGCTTTGGGGTACGGGCCTGTTGTTTTTGCTGTACTTGCTCTACCACCCGCAAACCCTCCACCCTGCACCTACCACCACCCCCCCACTCCCTTATTCCCTCATCAGTGAATCATCCTGGCTCATTTTCCTCCCGTTCTTTCCGCGCCCTGTTTAAAAAAGAACGACCGATTTTGCGTTTTTCAGAAGGGGATCTGTACTTCGTTTTTTTTTTTTTGCATCATTATTTCGGTTTACAATTTTGGAACAACGCGGTGTGGGATAGAGCGATAAGAGAGAGAGAGAGAGAGAGAGCGAAAGAGAGCGAAAGAGAGGGAGAGAGCGAAGGTAGGTACGGAGGGGTGAGGGGAACGGGACAACATAAAGGGAGGGAAGAAGCTGGTGGGAAGCGCACACTGTTGTCGTCGTTTTTTATTCGGTACTTAGAAGTGCGCGCACCACCCATCCCCACCTACCGCGTGTCCTTTTTTACATAAGCATTAGGAGGGTGAAACAGGGGGGACGGGGTGGAGGACACTGCCGTACACTCTTCCCCCCCTCCCCACCGAGGTCACCGGAGTAGGGTTGTTTCGTGGCGGTTTTGGGTGCGCGCGCGTTTCGCGAATGTTTAAAAATAAGGGTAGTTTGTAATGTAGTTTAGAATTATAGAGAGACGGAAAAGCGGCAATAAACGTGCGAGAAAATGAACCGAGCAGAGCGGTAAGAGGAGGAAGGGGGGGGAGGGGAGGAGGGATAGCGGGGAGAAAATGATGTAGGCGGGGGACAGGGGCGGGATGCTGAGCGGTATAATAATGGGGATAAATAAAAATGTACCCCCACCCAACGGAGGGGTGGCGGGAGGAGGGGGGTTGCCTAACACAACCGACACATAGTAAACGCACGCACTGTATTAGTGGCGAAAAAAAACGTGGCGTAAAAAACAAAAATGCCACCGAAAGGGAGAGGAGAGAAAAGCCGTTCGGAAGGAAATAGGATAACGAAAATCCGACGATTGCTTCTAGCGCATTCTCGCGCCCGTGCCACAAAAAAAAGTAGTAACAAGTAGTAGTGGTAGATGGGATGGAAAGGAGGAGAAGGAGGGGTGGCTGGGGTGGCTGAAGTGAAGTGAGGTATATCTGCAGTGGTCTTGAAAGTACAGTGAAGAGAGAGCGAGAGTACAAAAAAAACGCTCAAACCCCCCCCCCCCCCCCCCTCTCTCGCCTCTTCCCGGGACTATATGTATAGTAAGGAAATAGGATCGCATTTGAACTATATTTTAGATGTGTCTGTAACGAGCAGCTCCGCGCCCGGGCCGAACCGGGCCGTGTTCGCCTTTATGCTATATCATAAAGAGGAATTGATGCTGTAATATGTTGAATTATTACATCGGCAGTAAACCGTCTTCCCTTGTGCGCTCGAGGGTTAGAGCAATACGTACATACACACGGTGGAGCCACGGCCATTGTATTGCAAAACACTCTTGGTGTGTACGTAATGCTGCTGCTGTTCGGTTTCTTGATTTGGTTCCAAATCCTTGGGTGGTTTTTTTTTGTTATACACAATAAGTTACAATCATGGCGCATCGTTGGGATCAGGTTTTGGACTCGTTTGGTTTAGATTTGTTTCACAAAGTCTGCACCAAACGCGTTCCGGCTTTCTATTTGTTTCAATCTCTTACAAGATTTACTTTTTTCCATTGAAATTCGAGGTAATAGTTTTCATTATACCACTTATTATGATGCGGATTATGCAGACACTTGATGGACAGTCGACAATTGGCAGAGAGAGAGATAGTGGCCAGGATTGACATGCAATCAATGTAAAACCATTGCTGCTCGTAGTTACAACTTTTAATTTTCAATAAAGCTTAGCTAAGGACCTAAGCTTAATCATAACCTGGTATACTAAACCTGCCAAAGACCACTGGGTACGAAGGAAAAAAGTAATGTATCATCAATGAGCCTGAATAGAATCAACATTGACAGAAAGAAATGTTAATGTCTGGCGGTTGAGTATAGAGCGAATTAAAAAGACAGGAACTAGTAAATGTTCACTGTGTCATCTCGTGCAAGTTATAATTATTTTAACTTAGTTTCGGTTTTAAATATTTTCATTACTTGTTTGATAAAATACGAAAGAAAAAGATTTGGTGGCACAACGAAAGAAACAGCAGCAATAGCTTAATTTATCATTGAAGATAATTGATACAAATATAAATCATTAAAGAAAACGAATGCTGCTTTTGAAGCCATGAACAACATTACCAAAATTGATTGTGCTTTGTTGAGTAAACGAAGGACATTAAACTCTCGTATAACAGTATTGTAGTTTCACGCATACATACTGCTAAAGGACTTTATTGAATCATTATGAAACGAAAACAAATAGAAAGAGTATAAGAACTAAGAAAACTAAAACCAGAAAATACGTAGCTTTTCATCGCTGATTTCTGCAGCAGGATTTTTATTATAATTACTGAAAAACGATAGTAGAGACAGAGAATTCCATGAAGGCAAAAATATTTGGTTCTCTAACCAAGAAACTAAAATATGACTTTACACAGTATTTTACAAAATTGATGGTTTAAGTACATCTTTGATGACAAATTACTAAACATTACATCCGTAAAACTTACTGATAAATGCCAAATTCAGATTAGGTTGCTGTGTGATGAATTAATCATGTTTTTTTTTCCTTTTAAAATGTAATCTCAATTTAATTAATTTCACTTTTATGATAAAAATATGGTCCTTTATCATCCAAAACCTAATGGTGTCAGATTTTAAACATTTGTTGTCACATAAAACTAAAAAAAACCATATGGGTTACAATTCTACAACTTTAAAAAACGTTTTGCATTCATTTCCATCCACGTGCAAGTACAAGCATGCTGGAGGGAAATTCATGTCCCCCGAGTGAGCTGGTCCGTCGATGCAACCACATTTCTTTCACTTTACCTCCAAAATGTTATTGTGCTACATTCACACAAACTTGCGCACTTGCCACCACACACCTAAGCTTCCGTTTTGTTTTTTTTCGGGGGAGACATGAAGGGAACCGAAACTCCGATCATCAGCATTCCCGCGAAACTCTGACCATCAATCCACCAGCAGCCGGCAGCACGTTATTAAGCAAAAAAGCGCCAGCAGGAAGGAAACGGTCCGCCAAGTAAACGGCCAAACACGACACGGATGTGCGCAACAGATAGAATCCACATCTTCGAACCTTCCGGGAGGGTGGAGGAGGAGAGGGGGGTTTGATGGCCTTCCCTGCCTCCTCACGCTAACAATTACCGCCTACCGCCGAACGTTTCGTGCTCCATTCCCGGCAAGCTTGTGTGCCGGTGGTCGGTGTGTCGGTGTGTCGGTTGTGTCGATGAAGATGCTGGTCGCGCCAAACCAAACCAAAAGAAAGCACACGGACGCGTGTATGGACACAATACACAGAGGCAAAACGGTTTTGATCCCTTGGCATCGGTGGTGTTCCGGTTTTAAGTCACTCTCAACTCCCCTCCCCCTCCCCTTGGTCCTTACAGCACAGCTGATGAAAAACGTTGCTCGGTGGCAAACGGCAGGCATAAAGAAGCGCAAAACGAGAAAAGTGCAGACCATCCAATGTGGGGCTTCGCTTTGCGGGGCGGCCATCGATTGGGTGGAAAATTCTGGGAGTAATCTTGACCTCGACTCGGTCGATAAAGTCTTGCTTCTGCTCCTTTGGCTGTCTGCTGCTGGCTCGTGTGCCTTTAACGTTGTCGCTTAAAGTATCCCTTTTTTTTCGTGGACTGGTGGACAGGCAGGCAACTCTGAGCCCAACGCTTGAAAGGTGTGTGTGGTGTGTGCAAGCACTGATAAGGTTTGATCAGTGAGATAAATGCATGGGTTTCGTTTGGTAATAATTTTAAACGCAATGTTTCCCAATCAGTTGCGTAAAGTATTATAATTAAAATGTTCCTATCAAAATATTCTGTTGAAAATCAACGCGCTGGAACACACTTATAACACAATTTTCAATATAAAAAAATCAAACACACTCGAAAAATTACATGCTACTGCCATCTTTTCGACCAAAATTAGCATATTTCGAGATAGGTTCATAATAGTTGCTTCTAGCTATAGCTACCCATACTTAAGCCAAAACATTTACAAAATTGAGCGATTAAAAGAATAAGGGTTATTTTTTTTAACTATTTACAGCACCCCTTTCCCTCCACCATGAGTGTTAACACGCGAAAAAGAAATAAAAGTGCCTCAAAGTCGTGTGTTTTAGTCGCACCTGATCTGTACAAAAGTCGGCGCGGCACCAGAGTTGTGGCCTCCCATAAATAAACGATGCCGGGTACACATAATCGATAATATTTATTAAATACGACCCTCTTCTTTCCCTTCCCCTGCTGCCCCATCATGGTAAATCCGGGACACTGCTACCACCTCGAACGGTGTCCCGCACACATCATCTCTTCAAAAATTTCACCATTTGCCAAAATAATGACACGGACAGCCCCGTTGGACGTACAACGAACATTCCCCTACTGTCCTAGAGGACTTGACGCACAAAATGCGACCAACCCCGCCCTTAGCCCCTTTACTCTGGCTTTGGACCTAGATGGAGGGAAAGGGTGAATAAGAATGGAGGGAATTTTTATAATACATTTTTATCCTATCCCCCTCTCCTCCCTCTCTGTGGAGATGAAGATCTGGGAAGGAAGTTGGGAGAGGGGTGCTAACAAATGATAGATGACCACATACACACACACACACACACACACACACAGAATAGTGTAATGGGTCGGGCAGAGGCCGTCGAGAGGATCGATTTTATTTTCGCCGTTGGCGCGGTGGCCGCGAGTGTCCTTTTTTTTATTTAACTCTTTTTTCCGTTGTTAGTGGGCGTTTTGTCCAGAGTCGGAATAAAAATAATAATGAGTTCGGGGCAAATGTGCTGCACATAAGCGAAGCCTATTACCGCCAGTCGCCCTCGTGTACACGTACACGTTCACTGGGCGGCACAACATAAAGCATTCGGGACGGAGTGGAAGGAGTTGCTGCTGCTGCGGCCGGACATACACACACACACACACGTGGAAAATAGGGATCGTTTATTTGGGAAAACACACACACGCGCGCGCGGTCTAGGGGGCTGCCCAAATTGTCTTTTGCAAAAAGGCAATGAGTGATTTTGGCGTGAAAAAAGTGAAATGCTCTCCTTTTTTTGCATGCTTTACCTTTGCCTTATTTTTCGGCGCACACACACGGCCATTTTGAATATATTATTTAATTTTGTACATACATAATTTCCCCCCTCCCACTACCGCCAAACCCCCGCGCAATGTGTGTGTCAATGTGAGATGAAATGAATTATTTTATTTTTCATACAGCAAATACCTTTGCATTGGAGCCTGGCTGGAAGGGAATGTGTGGAGTACGGAGGTGGCAAGCTAACGCGGCATAGTTGCGTGAAGTCGGAGCATGGTTTTTTTTTGGCTTGTAATTTTTGGAATGGATGTGTTCAAGTGGCAACAAAAGTTTGTAATTCGATTTCTGCCTCAAGTTGTTGTCGGACAGCGAGTGGTTGCTATTGGGAAAGTGAAATTTTCAAATTACAAATGATTGACTGTCAATGGCCCTCACGATGCACGATGTAATTTAATTCATGTCTGTCAAACGTTGTAATGTGTTTCCGGTTTAAAAAAAAAAAGCTCTTTAACTTATCATAAAAAGCAGATTATTTCCCTTTCGACTTCTAGTTTCTTCCGTTCGTTCTGTTTTTTTTTTAAGTTTAAATATTTATAAACTATTCAGTGAAAACAGGTACAAAAGAAAATGTTTAATTAGGTTATTAGAAAAATATCGAAGGCAAACATTATTTTACAATTAGTGTTCAAATCTGCCACACCTCCGTGCGCTAACAAAAAAAAAGGCATTTCAGCATTTAAATAGTAGCGAGGAAAAATAAAATCGATCGAAACGAAAAACTATGACAAAAAAAAACTCCAAAAAGTAAATGCGAGAGAGAGAGACAGAGAGATAGAGAGAGGGAGAGAGAGAGAGAGAGAAAAATACACAATCAATGCGTCGCCGAAAAAAGAGATGACGGCACGTGACGAAAAATTAGTGCCTGGTTGGGTGGGGTGGATGCAGGGCGGCATTGATGTGGCGAAGGGGGGGGGGGAGGTTGGTTGGAAGCGATCAAAGCCATCGGTGAGGGGCGACGGGTGGACGGTATGTGCAAAAAAGCGTGTACAGGGACGAAAAATCGCCGTACGCCGGAAGGGGGCGGAAGAGGAACATTGTGGCGGATAATTCGACTACAAGCAAATGAGGAAAAATCGGTAAAATACAACGAGTAAAATCGGACCCAGTGCTCTCGTCCTCTCTCTCTCTCACTCACTATTGCTTTCCCTTCTTTTTCTGTGCGAAAAACGAAAGGGGAAAAACGAAATGAAGTATTTTTAATGGTTTAAAGGAGGTGAAGGGGGTGAAGGAGGAGGGTGTTGGGATGGGGCAGGTGTGTACCCAAAAAACAAAACAAAAAAAAGAAACTCTTCAACACACAGGCACACGCGACAGGATGTGTGTGAAAGGACAATCACGTACGGTGCAGAGGGAAGAGGAGGGTGGCACAGGAGGCGTTGATTAGGGATGCGAAAAACATCACACGTGTGAGAGAGAGAGAGAGAGAGAGAGAGAGGGGAGGGAGGGGAGGAAAGGGGATTGGATGAGAGGAAGGAAGGTGCTAGAGGGAAATAATATTAGAACCCATCATTATGCTCGAAAGCATAGAACAAAACATGGGAAATAGGGAAAAGGACCAACAAAAAAACATGGGGCGCGATGAAAAAATGCACCACCCTTAGCACCTCCTTTCCCTCCCCTCCCCCCCCCCCTTTTACGTGCATTTATATGTGTTCATGAGCGTGTAAAAGCAGGATTGCGCGATGGCAAATGCTTTGGAAACATATAAATTCATTTTCCAACAAAAAAAAAAAATACACATCACACTCTACTTCTAATTTCAGTACAAACGAAAATTCATAAAACAGCAAAATGATGAGCAAGTGTGCGTGCTCAGCGCGAAACACGTTGATGTGTGGGTGCTGTTTAAACTTTTTTTTTTATTTAATTTCTACCAAAACCTGTAGTCCTCAAAATGCGCAAAATGCGTCACCGCTTCCTCCCCTCGCCATGCTTACTTCCTCCAACCATGATCTAGTAACGATCATAATAAGTTTATGTGTGCGAAAGGATATATGTGTGCAAGTGATTTTGATTTTTTTTTATTTCTTTTGCCACCTTTTTCGCCAATTTCATACCCCGTCTCACACAGTTCCTGAATCCTTCTATTATGCTTTTATATCCATCGTCGAGTGGGAGGATGGTGCGGACGCCCATTTTCGGTGCGTCGTACTGTGTGTGCTGTTTGATGCGGATATTATAATAAATTTTTGTACATAAATTAAGGGTTCGCTTCCTTCCGCGCTGCACAACTCGCGCCCGCTTCCTGCACTGTGCAACATTATGCTTTACGTATAGGAGGTACACAGCTACACACGCGCAAACACTCACACACACACACACAGATGAGTGAAGCACACATACATGCGTGGGCATCGTATTAAAAAATGCTTTGTATCAAGAGCGGCACGGGCACTTGAATTGTTGGTAGTGTGTGCGTACGTGTGTGTATTTCGGGCAAATTCAAGTGTTCCACACCTCGTCCTCATTACGCCAAGGAAAACGAAGCAGGTGGGTGAGGGCAAGAAAGGCGGGTGGAATATGGGCGGTGGAGCTAAATACTTGAAAGCAGTGGAGAAAAAAGGTTGAGCATCGGCAACTGTGATGTAATTTTGGTGCGTTTTTCCTTTAATTTCTATTTAATTTACTTATCTAAAGAGAGATGGATGGAAGAGATAATTAATTGTAATAAAAATGCAGCTTGGTGCGAGCGAAACAGCTTGCCGAACCTCGGTATAGATCGTGACAAGATCTTGTGCCTATTCATGATGAATAATTTGCTAAAGATTTTTCCTTAGGCCTTAAACTATTAGAAGAAAAAAAATTCCTTCTGAGATGCCGAAACATATTTTGTTCTATTTTAAGATTCTATTAACGTAATTTTTTTAGTGAATAAAATCTTGAGGAAAAGTTAAAAGAAGGTTACTGTGAGCGCACATGTACGTTACTATCTATTTTCTTGTTTTTTTTTTTATGATAAAACAAATCTCCAAAACTTAACGTTAGTAAAGCAAAGTTTGCCTTGCTTTGTTTCGATCAGTAATAACATTTCTCTACATTCAGTGAACCTTTTTCCCTTTTTCCAATCATTATATTCGGTTAATGTTGGAGCGCACGCAGGGAAAAACAACCAAAAAATCAAATTAAATTCGCTCACCCCATTGCTGAGGGCGGATTTTTCTCCTCTTTTCGCGAGTTTCCCTTTACCTAGCATCTCGCTCTAGCCTAATGCTGAACAATAACACACCCTTTGTGCCTTTCCCTTTCCAACCCCGTTGCTTACAGGCTCCACCATATTCAGCCAAACAATAACGCTTCCCTCTACCATATCGCCAGCATCCTACCTCTTCGACATGTGTGTGTGTCCCACACATTTTCTGTGTAATGATATGAAAGTGCGTTCCAATAGCGCGATGAAAAAGTGAGACAGTTGTAGGGGAGGCAATGGCAGAAGAGAAGAAAAAAAAACGCCAAATTCAAAATGAAGGGCCACACACATATGAAAAAAGCATAATAAAAAGAGTGAGACAGCATGCTTCAGCCGGGGGGGGGGGGGGCGTGGAAGGAAGCGTGGTTAATGTGTGGGTGGAGGAATGGGTCCTGGGAGGGATGAACATTAACGACAACTAGAGCGAGAGAGGCACATGCGTAGAAAAATAAATGACACATAAAATAAAATCTCGCGGATACACACACACACACACACAAGCGGGTGGCACCCGAAAAAAGCCGCGTTGGCACACACGTTAGCGCAATTTTCCACGCCCCCTTCCGTAGCGAGAAAGGATCGAAGGATCGGCGGACGCTGGACGTCGGGCGGGCGGGCGGCTGGATGTGGGTGGGATAGGTGAAAGTGCGCGCTGTTGCACTAGGCTGAACCGTGGGAGGCGTGCAGTGGTGGCAGACAGGCAGGATATGCTAACGAAATCCTTTTCTCGGTGTGCTCATTACCCCTTTTCACGGCGATCGTGCTGTGTGCGAGCTGCTGCCTATCTCGTTCTACGCCTGACTCTGGTTGACGGTCCCAAATCAACAATTCCAGATGCGGAACCGGGAGTCGGAAAGGTGTTCTTCAACACGAAGAACACCCAAAAGCAATTCATTTCTGTATCGTGATAATATTTTGTTTTTTCGGCAAGGAGAAACCCTCCTATTCCCTTTTATAAGGTTTGACAAAGATAAAAAAAGCTTTTTAATTTAACTTTATTTAAATTAATCAAAATTTAAATAATTAAATTATTAATCTAAATATTTGTTTTTACGTTGAAAATTAGTAAATATTTTGGTGGAGCTGTGTAATGAATTATAAATATGGAAGAATCTAGGATCAATTTTATGTGCCAAATGAAACCACTTTCGCTAGGAAACAGTGAACGGTGGAAGTCGTTGAAGTTAAAAACCGAGCGAAAACAACGCACACAAATGCGATTTACATGAGCACTAAGACAGTCTGAAGAAGAAATTGACTGAGCTTCCGAGAACTGTGGCAACCGGAAGAGGTCCTTCTTTTCTTGTGCTCTGGCAAAGCTCGCCGTAAAGACGTTGGGAGTAGGGTAAGGATAGGGAGGAAACACACACACACAAAATCTCTGTCCCACCTTCCGAAATTCGTATGCTGAAACTTGTACCTCTTCACCCTGCTGCTTCCATCAATCTTGAAGCTAGGCGATGCGAGATAGAAGCTTCTTTCTTCGATCTGACAAAAGATTCATTTTTCTTCATCCCCTATACCCCCCTCCCTCCTCACTCCTGCTACGGGGGATGAAGGGGGTGTGTGCCCCTGCCGAGCTGGTAATGTATGTAGATAAGGCGGTATACGATACACGGCGCCGCGAAAGGGAGACACGATCGATTATGCTGCTAAAAACGCGAAATGCCATCACCCAACGTAAGACGCTGGGCTGGGAGAGACAATGATGCACACACACAAACACACATACAGGGACACATAAAACACATAAAAAGATTGTATACTAAAGGGGGGGGTCGGGTGCTCGTCTACTCCACTGGGAGAATTGTGACGAGCTCGTAAAGAAAGTAAAATTTATTACGCTTGTGTGCAGAGAGAGAGAGAGAGACATGTGAAGGAAAATGAGGAAAAAATGAAACGTGGTGGAGTGTGTTGTGGAACACGCCGCAAAAGCTCGCTTAGGTAAGAAAAGCGCAGCAAAACTTTTTCAACGGAAGTCAGTGTATGTGCTTACTTAATTAACTACCAAACTTCATACTCAGTAAAGTGATTTCAATTTAAAATTGAAACACAATAAAATTACCAATTAGTAGCAAAATGCAACCTTCACCATTGCAACGCAGTGAAATAGCGGGATTGGTCTTTAACAATTTCAACGATTGGGAGTCAATGGTCAATAATATTTGGTAAAACATTAAGGCAAAGGTATTCGATTTATGGTAATTTCAAATCTGTATTTCTTGATTGCTCAATTAAATGTTTCTAGTACCGTTGGAATTTCATTCAAAGAATGATAGCTCCAATTGGTATAACTTCTAACAGCACCGCGCTGTTTTGCATTTAAAAATATCGCAGAAAGCCTTCAAGTATGAGGTAGGGTTAATCGAACAAATGAAGAGGAAAAACCCTAGCATTCAATAACCATCACAGTTTTAGCTCATCAACAAAAATGCTCGATAAATGTTCTACCTATCAAAAGATCAGCAGTGTTGGCACACACACAGCTACATCCATTTGATATAGATCTGGTGAGCAAAAAAATATTTTTATTTATATTTTTATTTTTATTAATGTTATAATTGTTCACTTTTATTGCTTGTTATTTGGCCATAAGTTCTACAAAAAATAGAAACGCTCTTAAACCCAAATCAGATACTTTAAAACAATCATCTCATTCTACCGACTGCAAATTCGTTTGCAGCAAAACTTAACCTCCTGCTAACCTAGTCTGCTCCAGAAATATCGGTGATCTTCACACACATACTGGACGGCATCATTCCGTGCAAAAAAAAAAACTCCCGTCTCTAGAGGATCCAATTGAAAGAGGAGAAAAAAAACGCATCAAACCGCGCCGAGACATCGCCGGACAAGCAGAAGCCCGAATAGAAAATGTGCAATAGCAAAACGAATAGAAAGAGTGTACCGCATGTGTGTGTGTGTGTGTGTGTGTAAGCAGACGAGACGAAACACTCTTACCCCTCCCATCGCCACCCTCTGAGCGTGTTAGTCCTATTTTATCGTGCACATGACCTTGGCGAAACCTCCTAGAGAGGTTCCCCCGGTGCCGGCATGATGCATGCCACCATCCCTCCCACGGGGCGCCCGTCGGACCAAACGTGTCGACCAGAGCGCAGCAACAAGAATTCAACGAATCCATTCGCAACCCTCCATTCTACGGGAGAACGATGCAACGAAGATGGAGCGGCAACAGCAGCAGCAGCAGCAGCACAACTATTGAGAAGCGTCTGAAGCCGAGCGGAAGAAAAAGGTCAGACACTGCCGGGGTGGGAGCAATAAGAGCAAAAATAATGCTGCGCCGAGCCGGGAAGCGAAGGAGAGAGAGAGAGAAGAAGCAACAACAACAAAAAAAAAAAACACGCGAATAACACACGTTGTCTAGCGCGGGCACGGAAGTAGGCAAAGCGTTAGATCAGCAGCAGAAGGAGCGGGCGAAGAAAAACGTTCGCCTCTCCGTTTCGGTGAATTGAGAAATGTGCAGCAAGTAGAAGGGGAAGGGTGTGGGGACAGACATCGCTGCAACCATCATCATTCCTTCCTCCCTCGGATCTACCACCCCTGGAAGGAGGTCACTCGGTTCTGCTCTTTGTCTAGCCTTCCCCACCATCTCTCTCTCTCTCTCTCCCTCTTCCCTCCTTTGCTCACTGCAGCTGAAGAGACACGTACCCTTTATTGCAAAACTGCTGCTTCTGCCTCTTCCTGGCTGCCCAGCTGTGTGCCCAAGTGTGTCCGCCGATGTCTTCCGTACGGACGCCTTTTCTTGCTGCCTTTGATTATATCTACGTCCCGGCTACGTTGGCCCAGACCTAGGCACAGTTCCAACACGCTAGTCGCCGGCCGGATTGAAAGCGAAAGTAGTGTACACACATGCCGTCGCCGGTGGTGGGCGGTGGGAGGAACCAGCCGTATGGCCGACCGACCGAGCAGAGGGCAGGAATGTGTGAGAGAAAGTAATCGCTGGTTAGATCATCGGGACACGGCAGTGGTGTGTACGTTCAAGATGCAACGGCACACATCGTTTTCCACTTTTTGTGCTGCAGTACAGACTGTGCCTTTTTTTTTTGTCTGTACGTGTTTTAACCCATTGACCTCAAGAGAAAGCGGTTGAATGGGTGGATAGCAGCATGAACTTTAACTCATCATTCTCGTTGGATGCACTTGGTGGGAGAAAAGATGCGAAGATATGAATCTTTTCTGCCACTGTTTGTGCGGGAAATAGATTATCAAAGTGTTCACATAAGCGAATAAAACCATTATCACACTTTATGTATACGATATGGAAGTTTACGGAAAATCTGGTTGCGAATAAGACTCAACTATGATACTTTTACTACGACTGCCCTGGCCTGTTGGTCATTCTTGCTCTAATTAACGTCATCGTGTCATTTAATTCCGACATATGTTCATCAGACATGAACATTCCCGCACTATTGTCGTAGTCGCTTTAAATTAATGCATCAAACAAGGCTTTGATATTTAACGCGTTGTCAAAATCAATAAATGTATAGATGGGATAGATTTATGATCGAAATATTTTAATAAAAATAAATACCCCTTAAAAAAATTGATAAACACTAGCACTTACTAGCTTTTTAAGCTGCTTGTGTTAAAATTTGAGAGTTTGCGGTTAGAGCAAAAAGCTAGATTTTTATGCATCGAATAGTAGTTCGAATTAAAGATTGAACAAATAATTTAGTCCTGAGTATTTAAATGCAGGTTGCGTGTAAATCCGTCTGTGTAAATTATTAAGTAGTTTTCATATTTTTTTTCATCAAGTGTCTGTTAGGGCTACACGCCATTTGGAAAAATAATAGCCGACCTGGAAATATAACGGCAAGAAACCTCAACAGAGCGTACAACCAATGTTAAGGTAATTAAATTTGGTGTGCAAAAACAAACACAGAAAGGTAGCTAGTGTAAACATTAGCATACATTAAAATTCAATGAACTTGAATGTAGTTTTGAAGCATGACACACCCTAAACGATCCAACTAGGAATAATCACTGTCGTTCATAATAAAAGTTAAAATGTTGGTATAGTTTGTGCGAAAAAAAATGTGTATCTTTGCAACATTATTTTAGAAACCTTAAGACGGTTAGCATTACTTTAACGATTTGTAGTGTAATACGTGTAGTATATTAGGTAACTAACTTTCAAGCTTTTTGTAGCGGTTTGCAGCGCTTTTGTCAAGCATTGATGGTAATTTCAAAGGTAATGGGTAGTTTAACACAGTTGGAGAACAAAGTTTTTGAAAAAGTTGGACTTTCTATGTATGAGCAAGTACCTGTTAGAGGACAACGAAGCAGGATTTTATGCTTCGGAAATTTTTCACAAAATAAATCTCACACAAAATCAACTGTTTAAATGAAACTACGCTAGTTGCCTCTGATAAACGTACAGTTGTTCGTAGAGTTTAATAGCGAAATATGGCGAAAGAAAACTTTAAAACGCTTAATCTTCCACAGCGTGTCAAGTTCTCAAGCCCAGAAGCACCCCACATTCCTTTCACAGACATTCCTCCCTCCTCCCTCCCCCGAGACACAAGTAATAGCTAAAATATTTGCATTATAATTCCCGGACATGGCCAGACAGCAACGACCCAAAAAAAAAAAAAACCAAGACAAAACCCCAACAAAAAAAACGACAATAAGAACCCCACATAAAGCGAACCAAACGCTAAACGGCAACATGACGAAACGCAACGAAAAGGAAAGGCCAAAAATGAATTGCCATTATTCAGTCTAGCTGCAGTTGGGGAAGACCGCGCGACGTCTGGAAGAAACACCGTCCGTGGGATGCGCGCACCCGTCAACCAAGGAAAAAGTCGCTTGGAACCGCGACTCTGGCCGCGGATGTTAAAAGTTGTCTGCAGCCCTGCGCCCCCCTTTCCCACCCTTGCCTGTTGGTCCGCGCGACCCCCGGCGAGACGATTGAGCGATCATTATAGTTTCTAGCTCCCCAAATCTAACGCACGCCGTCGTGCAGTAGAGAAAAAGAAACCCTTTAAAAAATACGGGGGTGGGGAGCGGGGATGGTGGGGTTAAGAACACCCCAAAATCAACACACCACTTGATCGTGGGGCACCATTGCGCTCCAAACAACGTTTTTGTTTTCGTTCGTGGTGGCGTGTCTGTCTATGCGTTGGTGCGCCGCGCAAGCTTGTTGCAATTTTTGTTTCGTTGCGTTGCGTCGTTCGTTCGCCGGTCGGGCGTGCGGTGCTGTTATACGCGCCCCGCCCCATTCCCCCAACGCCCCCCTCTCCCCCTCCTTCTTTCAACACGACCACGAGTGGCGTGGTGCGTATGTGTGTGGCGCACCCGGGCCGAATATGTGTATGCAGCCGCGCAGAAAGAACCGCAACGTGCATTAGAATGCCAAAAATAGAGTGAAAGAGATGGAGCAACCGCATTGAATCAGGGCAGAGGGGTTAGGGTGCGGGGGTTGGGTGGGGGGGGGTGGTATGGTGGACGAAGGGGTTTAGGAGTAGATAAAGAGAAGCACCCTTCTCTCCCCTTCGTCTAACACCGTCGACACACACACAGTTAGGTTTATCTGGCGACCAGCCCTCCAGTCACCCCTCCATCCCCTTCTAGACATGGAGTTGGAGAGGGGGATCGGGGAGAGAGAGTAGAAAGGAAGGAAGTGAGTGCGAATGAACTCCATCGCGCATCACACAGACACACACGACGGCCACCTCTGCTTTAACCCCTAAAACACACACTCTCTCTCTCTCTCTCACTCCCTTACACTCCTTCCTCTTGCACCCTTGCTTCTCCACCAGCTCCTAGGCAAGGTTCGCAGACGATCTAATCATATCGCATAGTTGGTTGCTGCTCGCTGGTGCGGCTGCGGCTGCGTCTGCTACACGCCGCACGGTGCAACGCGCTAATGCGCTTGAGACTCGCCGTTCAAGGTCAGACAGAGGCGAATGATTTGTTCGTTTTTGTTATTTTCTTTGGTGCCGTTTGCTCTTCCCGCGGTCGGGTTTGGGGCACTTTTAGACAAGCTACATTTGTTTGCGGTTAGCAATGCGTTTGTCTCTCTGCATGTGTGTGTGTGTGTGTAGAGGGGTTTCTATGCAGCTCGCTCCACTCTCTTCCTCTAAGCGCAATCTATTCGGCGGCGGACGGTTCGGTTTCCTTTTTGTTCATTTTTTGCATGGCCGGTTTCTTTCGCCTTTTTCTCCGCCCGTTGCACGCGCTCTTGATCTTGCTCTTGGAAAAGGGGGAAAGGCGGCGGAGGGGAGGGGGGGTTGGGGGAACCACATTTGTGTTAGATTTCAAGGTTACATTAGAGGCGACCCACAGCACCACAAGCGTGCAAGGAAGGAACTGTCTAGCCGGGAGGAAACTGCCGGTGGCAGTGCGGGAATGATTTGGTGGAATTGAATGCAGTCGGAGTGGATGGAAGTTTCTAGCCCGGCATTAAAAAAAAACGGTTCAGAAACACAAAGCGACTTGAAATGGTTTCTTAGAAGCGTCTGCGCCTGGTGCACTGGAAAGAGAGTTTGAGGGGAAATTAAAGGGCCGGAAACGATCGAATCTAGGTTGAAGTAAAATAAGAAGGTAGGTTTTTTGCACCTTTCTTTTGTAAACCCATGTCTTAGCCTACCTTCTCTTTACTTAGTCGTAATGCAACTTTAAACATTTGTTGTTTTTGAAGAGCTCAGCTTTTCTTCGCTTGGGCAACAGCAGTCCGTAAACCACATTATAGAAGAGTAAGCGGCCTATGAAAAATATTAGGAGCATACACTTTAAAACGGACCTTTCCACTGTATGTAAACTTCTTTTCTAATATTGACGATTTTTCCTCTTTATACACATTTTGCCTGATTCCAATATTTAGCATTATTGTTATCTACAATATAAAGCAAAAGTTTCAACAATACTCGCATAATGTATGTTCAATGTACAAAAGGTAAAAAAGAGGTTTTTCGTAGAAACCGTATTACTTGACAAAACTCAGCATAAAAAATCTGGATTAAATTATCCTCAGTGTTTTTCCCTGTATATAAGTTTTTTTTTGTAAGAATTCTGCAAGTTAATGTAAAAAGAATTTAATATAATCCTGCTATATAAGGACATTTCGATGTAAGGAAAAATGACTCAAAGATACTTTAAATAGTGTTACGAGAAATTAAGACCCACTTCTTTCGAGAATACACCCTTTAGCTACCAACTGCTTCTGCCTCTGCCTTTTTTCGCTTCGTCTCCTACACAGCAACAACATACATCCACCCCCCCCCCCCCCCCCCCCCCCCCGGCATACCACTTTCAAATGGGGCCTTTGGGCGATTAGGCTTGGCCCGTTGTCAGGCCAAAACGAGCATACCATCACCACCACGCAAAGTTCGATGACATTTGGCGAATGCAAAATATACATTTAGTCAACATGCTGGTCGCAGAGATGCGGCCGGCAGGGAACGTGTTGGGTGTGAGGATGAAGTTGATGGATGCACCATTCCCTTCCTTCCTTATCCCTCCTCCCCCCCCCCCCTTCCTACCTCTTCCCATTTTTCTGACCAGATGCCACAGAGGGGGGGGGAAGCTTTAAGATCACGCGCTCCTCTCCACCGTTGGTGCAGCAAAGTGTGAAACGTCGTTTCTTCTTTCTGCTGTTTGGGTATGTGTGTGTGTGTGTGTCGGTGTTTGGTAAAAAATTCTGGGGCCAAATTTCAAAACAACGTGTTTCGTCCTCCCATCTTGCGTTTTCTTCTGCCCTGAGAAATTTCAAGTGTCGGATGATCGGACGGGAAGTGTAAACGGGACGAAGAGGAAATGCATTCTGGCAGAAAAGGGGAGCAGACGTGGAGGCTTAAGACAGCGAGTGGCAAAAGATGGAAAAAGAGAGAACGAGCGGAAAACGATTTAAAAACACACTAACCAAGGGTCTGGCTAGGGTTGGGAAGGAGATGAGGATGATGCCCGAGAACCGGTGGTATTTGCCAGAGATATTGCCCACCGTCCACCCGAGAGTGCATTGACATCGTCGCCACCTCTTCCTTCTTCTCCTCCTCCTCTTCCTCCTTCTCCACGCTTCCTATGCCCACACGTTTCACTTCAACGCGCCCGTGAGTGCGTCAATGACGTCGTCCGAAAGAAAAAAAAACACACACAAACCTCTATTTATATTTGACAGCGTGGTGTGTTTGCCTCTCACCCTGCCTACTACCGACCCCCGTCGCCGGCCGGCAGAGGGCCAGAGGATGTGCGAGCAGGTCATGCCAGAGCGGCCAGAGCGCAGTTACAAGACTTCTTTTTCGCCAAACGGCCAAAGCCACGGCCGCCGTCCACGAACTCATGCTGCGAAGAAAGGGAGCACACAAACACAGCAAATGTGCACCACTTTTCTTTTTTTTTGGTGCATTCTTCTATATTTACTCTCCTCGCACTCTACACTGCTTCCTCCTGTGCAGTGCTTTGCGTTGTCGGTTGTCGCTATCGCCTGCATACGCCTCCGAGGCAAGAAACACTAAATACTCTCCTTTTACGCCATTTGCTGGCCGCGGTCGTGGAGAGATTTCTTCAAAAATATCGTCAAAACCGAACAAATAAAAAAGTGCACATGCACACACACACATACGCACCGTATCCGCTACAAATTAGGTCAAACGCAGTTGGCAGCACAAACTTGCACCCTCCCTTGTTCCTTGTGTTCGGTTGAAGTGGGTGGGGGGAGGGGGGGGGGTGGTTAAAGTGTGTTTGCATTTTGTTCCTTGACTGCCTTCCTCAACCACAGGGTGGTCCCTCGGAGTGCAATGTGCAGCAGCACTGCACTCCTCTATGGTGGTTTAATCATTGGTCGCGACGCAGCGCCAAAAGAAAGCAAATTCCGTTCGCCTTTTTATTGATGCTCGAACCGAATCCGCCATGCGTGGCGATGCAAACCATTTTGGAATGAGTCGCTATTTTGGCAGACATGAAAAAATGGGAACACGGAGTCATTTGGACGATTTGTTTGAGTGAAGAATTTGCTTTACAATCAACAAAATGTTGCACAGACACAATGTAACAACGCTGTTCTGAGATCGAATCAAAACATTTTTTTAAAAAAATAGTTTCTTTTATTTAGTTCACATAATGCTTACACATACGAAACATAAAATTCGTCAACAAATTGACATAATTGCGTGTAGAAGTGAAAGTACCAAGTAATAAGGCATACGAAAGGCAAGAAATATCTAAACGCTGAATTGTAACAAACGTATAAATTTAGTCAAACCTAAATTTGGGAATGTGACAACGTTTTATTTCAGAAATGCAATCAAAATCTTGACGGAAAATGAAATATCCAAATCATCTTAATTTCTGCATTGTTTGTACTTTTATGAAATGTGAAATAAATCTTCGAAATTTCCATGAACAATACCAACTATCCCTTAGACACTAGCTTTCCTCCTTTCCCCACTTGCTCTCATTTTCTTACTCCCTTTCCCCACTAGCTGTCATTTTGTTAAAATCAACATTTTAAACTGAAATGAGTGTTTAAATAAAACAAATTAAACACGTGTAACAGCGTGGTAAGATATAAAGCTTTAACTGAACTGGAAAAAAATGATCCTGGAACCGAACTGGAATGAACAGATTTAAAGAAACTGAACTCATAAAATGCTACAACATGGCACATTTGATTGCAATCTATTTCAAATACTTTAAACACTATGCTTAATTTGGTATCAATTTTTCTTTTAGTTGAGTTATAGCGATCTCAATTTAACATGTATAATTTATGGTTTGCAGAACAGTTTTAACTATTTTAAACTAACAACGTGACACGGATGCGCCATAAATAATCCCAACAACGTGACGCGCAGCTTAGGCAGCGTTAAAGAACGTGTGACATAAATATCTCCCCTTGGTAATATCACTTTCATCCGCCTGTCTCAAGAGTACCTGTCTCAGGCCAAACAACAGCAAAAAAGTGAAATAAATAACACCACGCACCCGCAAATGTGTGTCAAGAAACAATATGAGCAGGACACACACACACATATATATATATATCATAAAACGGTAAAAACGTGCCGTCTATTTGCTTCTCTTATTTGTGCCCTTTTAAGGTGCTATCAACCTTCCGAAAAGAAAAATAAAGTAAAACGCAACATTGCATCACCAAAATGTCAGTCACCAACCGAAGCGGATAAAACCACAATCTGCGTGCGTGCGGCACTGGCCGGCGGTGATTGGAATCCGTGTGCAATTGTGTCTCTCCTCCCGGTGGCTGGTGCAGACCCACCAACCAACCTGCGTTTTGCCTTCTTTTTGTGAAGGACGCTCCGGCACTAAAACTGAACGATTATCCACTAAACCATCGCGGCCTGCATAGTACTTGCAGTTGTGCGTTTCACACCATTTTTGTTAACTCTACACACAAAAACTACTGAATTTATGATGTTTTTTTTCTTTTATATAAAATAAAGTAATAATTCTTATATTCAAATCGCTTATAAAAATAAGGTGTAACACTTTTAAATTTCAGCTCAAGTCTTATCCGCTTAGCTCACAACACGAGCAAGAAATCGTAAACCGTTCAGCGCAAAAGAACGTGTTATTGAACAGTCGCCGTGGTGCAAAGGATTATTTTCAAGCGTTGAAAAATGAGTTTCAAGGCAAATGCTTCATTTGGAAGGATTCAGTCGACATGTTCGTTTTTTTTTTGCGATGGTAGAGAGTGTACAGAGCGTATAGGGATACACATGCAAAGACCGTATCGAATTATTGCAATCACTTTCACTAAAGCGACACGTAACATGGGGCTGCAACGATGGAGACCGACAGGCGAATGCATCCGTCACGTGATGCAGCGGAGCAGAAAAGGTGAGTCGGAGCAACACAGAAAGAAAGAGACAAAACATTTAAAGGGAAACGAATAATTACTCTTTCTTACAAAAGTTACTAATTATTATGTATCTTGACACAATAATTCGAATACAATTGGCACAGTTTTAAAACACTACGCACAACTTGCTTATTTGAAACAATTTGAAACAGTAAAACCCATGCAAGGAAGCGTTCCTCGCTTTAAAGTAAAAGGAAACAAATCTTTCATTGAACTGATAAGTACAGAGAGCATGTGCATTGATCTTGCACACTTTCCATTGCTTAACTTTCTCCAAGATTTGCTCGTCTTTGGAGTCGTCCAGCAACGAAATGCTGCCGTTGAAAAATAAAACGAAACCAAACAACATCCTTTCCAAACGCCGATCAACTCGGAAAGCGGCCACAGCATGATCCACCAAAAAAAAAATAAAAAATTGCATCCTTTTACTCTACGGTCCGGATTGCTTTGGGTGTACCATTTTCTTTCCTTCGCCCAAAAGTGTAAAAACGGGTCTCGGAAGTGTGTGAGAGCGAGCACAAACAAAAACGTCGATCGATCAAAGTCATGCATGATCGCAGACGCTGCACGGTGCTGGGGCCAGAGCATTAGCAACCGATGTACAAGAGGCGAGAAAAATAAATGAAAGGCGCAAGAAAGGCATTGGAACATTTTGGTCGGTGCCATTTTTGCCAGCAAAACGCCAACTTGGCCGCGGACTCACGTCGCCATTGCGCTACCCGCACCAATCGCTAAACGAGCAAGAAAAGGGCGAAAAAACAGCATCCCAAAAAATAGCTACTATCAAAACCAAAACGCACGCACACACCCGCGGGAGCTGCAGAGAGGAAAATGCATGATCACATTGCCCACGGTCTCAAGATGTTGTGCGCGAGATCATCTGCAGCAGGAGCAGCAGTATACGCTCCTCAGCTAATGCAACTGTGCCCTAACCCCTCCCCCCACCGGATGGGGTCACCGGCGCGAATGCAGACCTTAAAATATAACATTCGACAATAAAAGGAAAGCAAATGAAAAATCAACAAAACAGGCGAACCTTTCTCGCCCGATCCTTCGTGCAAACCGTACCGGCCTGCTGCTCGGTCTGCCGAAGTATGTCAAAGAGTTTCGCAAGTTGAACGTGTGTGTTGCCATCCCACTCGCTCTCGCTAGACGTCCAGGGTGGACATGAAACGAAGGAGTAGAAAAGCCGGTAAGACAAAAATAATGATGTGTGATTGTACAAGTCGCCAGGTTCGCAGCAGGATGGAATCATCTTTCGCTGGCAATTGAAGAGAAAATTGCATCCTTATGGTACGGTTTGTTTTTTTTTTTTGCTCGTTTGATGAAAACCCAGCGTCCAGGGTGGTGCCGCTGCTGCACTTAAATAAAACCCTTCTCGTGAAGAAAATGCGAAGGGATGGACTTTTTTTCTTAAATTAGTTTCATCCTTTTTCGCAAACAGATATTGTGGGCTAGTTGGTGAGCCGAGACCCGAGCAAGACCGGATCCGGGTTTCCTTTTTTTTCTAGCTCTCTCTCCCTTGCTCTCTATCGCACTCTGTGTGAGTAGTAGTCACGATATCCGTAGGAATATCTTAAAAAAGAACCGGTTTTGATGTGGTTTACCTCCTTTTCGGAAAGGATCTTAAATATTGCACCACCGAAAATACGAAAATGCACATTGCAGCGAGGCCGGACAGACACCACGACAAGGGATAAATCTGTTGTATTTAGATACAAACCGGTCAAGATTCCACAGCGCTAAGTCTTGTTCGCTTAATTTACATCAATTGGTTTGTGTGTGAACATTTCATTTTTCTTTATTATTTTATGGAGTCGCAGTGCAGTCAGCAGGCAAAAGCACATGTTATAATTCGTATTTGGCTATGAGTGACAAAAATTGGAGAGCCAAACAGGACCACAGCATAGATGAATTGCAGCAAAATAATTTAAAAATAGATTGTTTTGACTTTTCATATGTTGTATCACCCAAAGACTGTAACAGAAACTAGTTTACGGCAGTCTCAACACACTCAGATCATGCACCAGTCTTAAAACAAACTCCTATTTCTGTTCAACCCTTGCAGCAAAACTGTAGTTAATGGGACAGAAAGGGAAGAGAGAAGCAGAGAGGACAGCCTGTCCAATAATTTTAAGCCCCCGAAACGAAATGCCAACGACCTCCGAAAATGATTGCTGTTTTTTTTTGTGTTGGGTGCCTTGCCGAAAAACTAAAACTGCATTCACAGTGCACTCTATGCAGGGTTATATTACTATGCAGGCAGCAGCAACAGACCGCACCGCACATCCATTATAAGCGATGCACATCTCGGGAGGGGGTTTTGGAGGGAGGAAACGAGAGAGAGACACAGATCACGACACGAAACCTGTTATTGAAGACCAACCTGTGCTGCTGCCTCCCGGTAGAGCTGGGATCGTGTGTTTGTTCCACTCAGAAGACAGTCAAAAAACGCAGACACGATGATACCGCCAACTGCTGCTGCTGTTGCTGCACTCTGTGTAATAGAGAGGGAAGAAAAAATGGGGAAAACATGTAAGAAAATCAGGAATTGGTTAATTTTTCTTGCTTCACAGCACAGTTTCGTGGGTTGAACGAAGAAACACACACAAAAAAGTGGCCCCTCCAGGGAGAAGAAAGCCTTTATGAGAAAGCATGCGAAAACACTCGGGAGGGTGAGGGGGGAGGGAGGGTAAGCTGTATAATACGACCAAAAATGTACCATCAAGTCGCTTTTTGAAGTCTCATCGGTTTCGGTCATTATTTTCCCAACGTTCAAGACCGGATCTGTGTGTGTGTGTGTTTGAGGGGGGTGGGGGAGGGGGGCGTTAGCATTTGGAAGAGGATGTTGGTTTGAGGGTAATTACTAAAATTTCTTTCTCAGCCATTTTCAACTCCGGTGTGTGTGATCTTTTCTCTAGCAAATGACCGACGAGGCACCCTTTTTTCTCCCCCTGGCGCCGTGCGTTGGCCAGCAGGACAGGATGGTGAAAATTGCCGACAATATTTGTCTCGGTTCAATTGCCACGCAGCATTTTAATTTGCAGTTAAAGGCTAAGGTGCAGATGTAGAGAGAGAGAGAGAGAGATAGAGAATAAGGGAAAAATGGATGTAGTATTTTTTTTTTGTATTCAGTAGTAACGGCCTTGCCGTATTGCTAGATGTAGTAATTTTGTGCACATAAATTACTCTTTTAAAATAATAAACACAACGCAATATAAATTACTAACAAAACGCAATGAATAACGCAAACATATTCAATACATACTGTTGATTTTTTAAGTAGAAAAATAGGATAAATAATGAAAGAAAATATCATAATTATACAAAAACTAACATTAACCATACACTCGGTGCTCTTCCTTTATGAAAAAAAAACATCGAGTTGCAAACATAAAATAGAAGAAATCAAATCAAAATGGAAGACAAAACACCATGCGGTGACAAAACGGGCACACAGCACTAATCCAAATGCATCTACCAAAAAATACAGCGACCCACTCGTGTCCTCCTCTCTCTCTCTCTCTCTCTATCTCCCCAAAATCATTACTTGACGTCCCTCCGCCTAACCTTCCTTTCCTTCTTCACCTATTAAAAATCACCATTTCAGGGGCTGCAAGTTTCGTTGCATCAAGTTTCACCGAAACTAAGCGCGCTGATTGGATGGCTGCATCGGTCGCAATCGCCCGGCCTGTAATTGGCTTGCTTCACCAACCACCAAGACCCCAATCTTGATGGCAACCAGCAACTTCCTTCGCACCAGCAACCCTTTACCCTTGCAGCAGCAACAAAGAAAAAACAAACTAGCCAAAAGCTAACTACAAACTACACAATGGCACGTTTTCGGCGGTTTGTTACCCAGTGCCGTGCCCCGAAACTTGCATTTTTTTTGGGAAAAAAAAGACGAGTTACGAATAAAATAGTTCGCTCGCCAGCACCGACAGTATCGAACGGGTAAAAGGGCAATGAGAAACGGTGCGACAGAATGCGATGGTGGTACAATTTAGGTTCAAGTTTGATTTTCTGCATTGGCGGCGCTGCATTTGTGCCAGCACACGAATACACACACACACACACACAGATGCCGAGTTGCACTCAATTTTTTCGGCAGCAACAAAAGTGCAATTTTTCGGCGTACGACTTCTCCATACACACACACACACACGCCCAGTACTTAGAGAGGGAGAAGGAGAGAGAGAAAGAGAGAAGGAAGAAGAGATAGAGGGTGTGCGTTAAAAAGCGAGCCGGTTGCGCAGCGCTGCACTACACAACACAACTGCACAAAAATTCCGCTTTTTGGTCATTGACCTCGTTGATGTGCGTCCCTTACCCTCTAGCCTATCCGCACTCCCCGCACCCCTCTCCGAGCAACCAAAACTCGTCTCACTCTATTCTCTTCTCCCGATCGAATTCGCTTCCCGTATGAGGCGACGATAGAGAGAGCGAGAGAAAACCATACCCGTAAGGATTGAAAGGTTGATCAAATGCCCTCACACAGCCAGACACGCACACACACACAGATACAGGAGCAACCAATCCCACGCCATTCGTAGGACGTCTTGTATGCAGTGGGTCCACTATCTAAAAGATTGGCCGTCTTGCGTTTTCGTCGAAAACAGTCGAAATAGGTTGGCAGCCCCGATGCTCCCGATGCTAGGGGTGTGGGCTCGGAGGTAATGAAGGATCTGTGGGGAGATAGGTAGTGTATCGGCCCACACAGACACGCAGATGCGAACGAGCGAAGGAGACAGAATGTCTTTAGAGCAATCGATCAAAAAAAAATAAATAAATGGAGGACAGATAAAGGAGCGGAAGTGGTGGTAAAAAAAGGCGCCTCTACACACACCCGTAGCCATACACTATTCCTTCGCTTCAAGTGTGCCAAATACACTCAGGCACACATACACAAACAGCGCCCGACAACACGCGTCTTGTAGAAGGAATGGTGCAAGAAACCAATTTTTACCAAAAAAAAAAAACATCAACCTTGCACTTGTGTTGGTAGAATGCCTCAAAGACATTTTCACCACAAACCATCATGCGCCGGCTGTTGCTGCTGCTGCTGCTGGTCTGCAAAAAAAAAAACAATCACCAGCCAAAATAAAAATTTCTCACAGACGCTTACACTACCCCTTGCACTACCACGCCATTGGCAGCCGAAAAAGTTACTCAAATACCAATGCACCAATGGTTTTGGGCCTCCTTCCCTCCGGCAAACAACCCCTAACAGAGAAAGAGAGATAAGCGCAACAGCGCTGCACAACTACGCACACAAACCGATGGGGTGCTGCTGCGTCGCGTAAGCCACCATGCGTCCGCTTCTTAGGGAAGCGCAGCGCACTGGCGCATCTGCGCGCGAGCGAGAAAGAGTGTCGGTCGGTGCCGAAATGTGCATCACTATTGCACACACGTATACCAGCCCAAAACTTCCTATGTATTTGTATGTGTGTGAGTGTGTTAGTGCATTTTGGGAAGTTGAAAAACTACGGGAGGAAACGGAGCGATACGCGCTTAGACGAAACAAGACGCGAGAGCTTGCACGGACTGTAGGCAAGGACTGTATGCGTGTGTGCACAATGCACACAAGTCGAATCGCTTAAGATACACACAGGTTTTGTTTTTGCGTTAGGTTTGTTCGCCGATTTTGGTTCTCCCATTTATATTTCCACCCCACGTTTCCGTTTGTGCATTTGTGCATGGTGCGATTTGCTGGGCCAAAATGAGGTCGTTTGTAGAGGAGAAGCATTGAAAATAGGTTTTTGTTTTATTGAAAAAGCCCAAGCATTTACAATGTGAATGGAACAGAAAATAGAATTTATGTAAATGTAAAATAAAAAATGATTAAATATAGAAGAACTCTCATTGTTTATGTAAATTTAACTTTGAATGAAAAGGATTTTTGTGCGTATTACGTCATTATTCATATTACATCTTTTATACGTAAAAAAATTATAATCGGAAAAATATTGATTGAAAATGACAATTTAAAAATAAATGTTTTCAGATGAAATGAAAACGAACAAAAACAAAAAATTATATTAACAATATTCTATGGAATATTCCAGAAATGTTTGAAAGTAATACAAACACAAGGTTCAAACGAAAGTTGTTTATATAAAACCTATCAAATAGTCTTTGTACAGGTAAAAAGCAAATCTTCCTCTTGCGTTTTATAACAAGGGAATAAAAAAAAGAGGCAAAATCGTAAATATATTCTCCAAAACTATTTTTTACTGTAACAAAGTTTTGTATTAAAAGAGAAGGCACGTAAGAAATAAAAGTAAAGCGATTCAAAATATAAAATAGGTTGAATTTGCTTTATAAAAAGTAGCGCAATGTAAGCGAAAGATTAAAATATATAAATCTTATTTTTTTATATTGCCCAAAAACTGTTCTCCGTACTGCTGGTCTCTACAACAAGATACACAAGGGGCCATCGATTTTGCATCATCGTCCACACTCCTGTGTGCAACAGTCACCAGTTGAACGCGCGATCGAATGCAAGACGCCTTCCCCTTCGCTTTAGTTGATCTCTAACACACAACCCCGCTTTTTGGCAGGTCATTGCCCTTTCCAAATTCAACAATCATCAACACCCACTTTCCACAACCTCGCGCCCACCTCCCTCTGCTAGATATACACTTCCACCATTTTTCATTCCTCTCTCTGTCCCTCTCTCTCTCTCTTTCTCTCTCTCTCTCTCTCTATCTATCTCTCTTCCCTCAAACTTCACGCACCGCTGCTGCTGCCCACAAAAGGCGGAATAATAAATAAAAATGGCTGGCGGGCACACGAAGGATCCTCATCGATCGCCCTCTTCCCACTCCCTTCGGCCTGCTTCTCATCTTAGAGGCTGTTGTCTAACTTGTGCGCAAAAGATGCAAAACGCATACATACATAACCTACGACTGACCTCATAAAATGCGCACAGCTTTCCCGTGCGTTGGATGCGCGACTGCATCTCGTTCCCGCAGCTTCTTCTGTATTCTTTATTTTGTTATTTCTGCATAGAGGCATCTCGGTGTGTCGAGTAAGGGCAGGGGGAGAGAAGGGGTAGAGCAAGAAGAGGAACAAAAAAACGAAAAACTCCCCAACAAAAAAAATTGCCTCATCAAGCGGGTGTGCGCAGGGAAACCGGGAAGGTGGCAGTTGCGAAGCATCAAGCCAACGTCTATCAAACCCCGGCAGAGCACGAACCGAACCACACTAAGCGCAACCCTGCTGCTCGCGAGAAGATTTAGTAGAGAAGGAGCAGTGAAACGAAACGAAGGAAGCAACGAAAGGGGGGGGGGGGGTTGGGGAGGGCAGCACAAAATGGGAACGCAGCGTAAAGGAAGAAACGCTCCAGCGGGGCAAACAGAAAAATGCACCAGCACAAAACCATCCCGATGCGCTTGTCGTCGCTTCTTCCTGCCCCATTCTTCAGCAAACAATCGTAGAGCATCGTCGTTCGCCGTTTATTCCACTGGAGGATGCGTTTGACCATCCGTCCGAAACAAAGGGGATGTGAGGGGGTGGGTGGGGAGGCAGGCGGGGTGATGAGGTGCACAAATCGTACCATCTAACATTGTGAGCGAACAGAGAGTGTACTCACCACACACCACAAAACTGAACCGCATGTAAAAAGGTGCTTTTTGTGGTTGTGCAAAACTGCATTACTGTTAGCGAAAGGCGATTTGCTGTGTGGATTACATGGCGTTATCAAGCCAACATGGGGCTCTGTGGTTATCAAGGCAGGGTGTTAAGAAGATGCAACGACAACAACAAAAAAAGAAACCCCGCATGAGGATACTCTGTGCAACAAACAATGTAATGGTTAATCTTTGCTTTATACAACTCATGTAGTACAGCTTAGATTAATGATTACAATGCTTACGCGGTGGTACAGTATGTACGCCACCGAGAGTGCACAGAGAGAGAGAGTGCATGATTCGAGGCTACCGCACGCACACACACACACGCAGAGACGCGAGTTAAATTAAATTGTTTTTGCGTTGCAGCAAGACGGCAAACAAGTTGAAGTAAGTTTTATTTCGTCTGTAGATTGATTGTACACTTGTAACTGGGGCAAACTGGCAGTAGCTTGACAAAGGAATTTACAGCATAACTCGTCTTATCAGAAAAAAAAACAACAAAATATAGAAATTAATTTAAATAAGAATAATCAAAACGTATTTTACTCCGAATCATAAAAATAAAGCAGATTTGCTGCAACTTGTAATAATTGGTCTAAACGAGCAACGCTACCCACTACCTTCCAATGGCATAATTTCCTTACATCGGTTCTCGTACTACACCTTGCCACGAAAACGATAAAGCATCTCGTTCAACTTTAAAATAAATAAAAATATTGTTTCACTTTCCTTGGTTTCGCGCTCTGCTGTGTTGCTCATTGGAATTTCCAATCACGCCCTGGGTGAAAGTTTGGCGAGTTGCATAAAAATGCGTCCGGCCGTACTACACAACACCCTCCCCCTCCCTCCCCTACCTCCTGCCCCTACACACACACAGTTACTCACATTAATAAATCAGCAACGGTAAAAATCTGTTGCTCTTAGCGTATTGATCAAAGATTATTTCGAAGATCGTTTGCGTCCATACTTAAAAGCACAACCACACTGCAGCAGAAAACAGAAAATTCGATCAACTATGATAGACCAAATGGAGCTGCCTGGTAGTTTATAGATGAAGGGCAATTTAAATTCGAGTTAGAAAGTTTTTTTGTTTTTTGAACCCTTTTTAGGATTTCCTATCGTTGTTACATTTTCTTGAAAGCTAGTGAAATCGTACAACTATTTTGAAAGCATTCGGGCAGTTCCTTTTCATACACATTTTATCCATTCCGCTTTATGCCGCCCGTACTTTAAATCAACCAAGTGAATAGTCTCAAATAACCCACTCACACACACACATAGACACACACACACACACAAATACGGATTCCATACAAAATTTGCACAATCTCTTCTGTTCGCTTCCCTCTTTTCGCAGCGGGCCAAAATCCCCCTTGTACGTACACAAAAGTGCAGCATGCAATTTTGACTGCATCCTGCACTTTTCTATAAAGTTTGCCTCTCTATCTACCTCTCTCTCTCTCTCTCTCTCTCTCTCTCTCTCTCTCTCTCTCTCTCTCTCGGTCGCTCCGTCACGCACGGTAACACAGATGAGGATGATGATGATGATTGGCAGTGGTAGGGAGAGGAGAAATGAAAGAAGAAACGAGTTTCAAAAGATATTTTCTTTTGTTAGCCACACGGTATAGAGAAAAGTGCAATAAAAGGAGGTTGCAGCAGGCGGACACACTAATACAGGCGCATTCGGTAACTTGTTTTAGTGCGAGTTCCGGCATTACAGCGAAAACTCTTACAAAAAAATGTTTACACGATGGTTTGTAAACTGTTACTAGAAAAAGTGTGCAGTAAGATTTGTGATATAGCAAAACTAAAATATGGCTATAAGTGTTTATGCATTATTAGCTAGCCAATAGATCAATATCCATATGCTGTGTAACTTCAAAAAAAGCAAAAGGATATTTTAATGTTTAAAAAAGTATGTTATGCTTATTCTCTTAATTGTTTCATTCAATCTAAGTGCAGTACAATCCAAAATGAAATAAATACCATCCACACATGTATAGCTCTTGTTTCAAACCGAAACGCACACAACGATCTCGGCTTGTGCGATTTTTTACCTTTTTTTATTTTTCTATTCTTCCATGTGTACTTCTTGTTCCTTCATCTTCCATTTCCAATTCTTTGTGTAGGTTGCTTAAACTACACATACATTCGCATGTACGCACAATCGCCTATTATTTTTCGTATATTTATTATATATATATTCGTATATTATTATTTTTCGTATATATATCGCATTACATCCACTTAGATCTCTGTTTGTCGAAAAAATCCATGGTTGAAGGGAATACATGGCAGAAAACGGAAAAGAAGGCAGTGTGATAAACATATATTCTTGATTCAATATTCTTTTTACCCAGTACAATACTTTTAAGTAAGGCATAAGTTCAAAACAAACAAGAAGAATTCAGAGAGAATTGCTTGAAATGAGACAGTTTGTTTTTGTTTCAATTGTTGTGTATATGTGTGATTTTAATATTAAAAAAACATCGTATCAACTGTGTTTTCAACACCGGAGCCTCAAAAGTGGCAAAAAATCACACCAAACATTTCACCGTTAAAAGACTTTGCGAATGGTTTAGGGAGGATCACAAAATATAAATTTATCACATAAGATATTGAAAGCGAATAAAATCAATTAAATTGAAATCTCGCAGATTACTATGCAAGAAAACTATTATATTAGCTCACAACGTCATCAAAAGATTGACTAAAGAGATCAGATAAGTACTTAAAACAAAACACCAGAGACAAGTTGAAGTGCACTGCGTGTATGCATGTGTGTGTGTGTGTTTTTCGATTAATTGTGTCCCCAATCCAGCAATAGCGAGCCTCTAAATTGCCTGACTTTAGCTGGCAAATGCATTACTGCACGGAAACACGCACTACAAAGTCCACAAAATGCATTGTAGAAACGGAGGGGTGACATGATGGTGAACGAAAACTAAGAGGAGAGTGGTGAAAAAAAAAACAACAACCCCAAAAGCAAATGACATACAAGAGGCCCACCGAAATGCCAAACCCCCTTGCCAGGGCAGGACAGATTTGGGAAGGGTAAGAAATTGCACTTTGAAGGCAAACCGGACCTTTCCTCTCTTTCTTTCATTGTCCCCCACAATGAGCCTGAGATGCATCGGTAGAGAGGGAAGGGTGGGTTGTGCGAAAAAGCGTAAAGGAAAATACCAATTTTATTCACCAATTTACAATTTTCGACGAATCGCAATTTCTAGAGCCACACAAAGTGGCGGTCACACACTGTAACGCAGCAAGCGACAGAGCCGCAGAGAGCTTCCCTGCACCTTGCTTACACCACCACCCTCTTGCCACGCAGCTCTTTTGAAAATAAATATTGTCTATCTTTACATCGCAGCAGTAGAGAGGAAAGAGATGAAGAGAAGCCAACCGTTTTAGGCTGTTGCCTTTTTTGCGGTTTGTTCTTTTTTGTTTTGTTAGTACACCACACAAAAGTGCATAGTGGCAGGACTAACGAAGCAATACGATGCAATAAAAATGCATCAAGATGCTTACCACACTTTTCGCCTTCGGAGCAGAAGCCCCTCCCCCCCCCCTCCCTCCGTCTCCGTTAGGTGCTGGTGAGGGGCGAGAAACCAAAAAATAGGCAGCCCAAAATGCCTCCCTCTTTCACCTTCACACATTGCAGCAGCAGCAGCAGCAGCAGTGTAACCTTCCCATTTCCGAATGGAAAGCCGGATAAACGAGTTTATGCGAACAGATATCTCCTTCCCGTGCGCCCTCTTCCTTCCCAATTCCCATAGCACGGGGAGAAGTGGGCACGGGGAGTGCTGGGTTAAGGGTAAGCCAAAAAGAAACACAAACGCACTTTTGTTCGAAGCGCTTGGCCGTTTCTTCCGCGAGCTGCATCTTGGTTCCCTGGCATTCATCTGCTTCAATCGTTCGTGTACAACAGTTTTGTAGACGTTTTTGGGCGAGAAGGCACCACATCACACGCTGGGGGGTTTGATTTGTTTGAATTTTAGAGTCTCTGCCAAACGTTCCTTCCCTTTGCTCAACTCACAATTCGTTAAGTTAAGAAGGCGAATGACCACATAACCCGTCCGAGCTTTGGCTGGAGAGCCTTGGTGAGTTTCGGCGACTCGTTACAAACATTAGCTCCGTTCCTTCTTCCCATCGGTGTACGTTTGGTGCAGTTTTTGGCAACAGGAAACAGGGATAGACGATTAAAAACCAGTCTAACCGAGATCGAATACCAACGTGGTGAGAATCCCATCAAATAGTTCCATAAAGTTGCGCTGTCTTCCCAGCTTTAGCGTTGCCCCTCTCCGGCAGTTAAACGTTCCAGACGGGTTTTACGGGGAGGAAATTAGAAGAGATGCATCGTTCATTTTTATGAGCTGAGCAGAATTTCGATATAAAATTTATTGCATAGCCCTGGTGCGGAAAAGTAATTGTATCCTTTCGCATTTCGGTTTGACGCATCTTTGTTGTTAAGAGTGAATATTGTTAGAATAAGCGAATGTAAACGCTTTACCCATAAATGTAATAGAATATAATGTTGAGTACTATATTGCAGCTTTTCATAATATCCCTCTTCTAGCTTTATTCAATTTATTTAATGTAAAAACTAGTTTAATGCCAGAAGCTTATTTTTACTAAAGCAAAAACTTTGTTGAAGTGTTGTATTGTAGTTGCATCCAAGTTTTAGTATAATATACCATAATAAAGTAACTAGCATAAAAGAAAAACTAAAAGTCTGAAAACAAATAAGTAAAGTATTATTTTTAGATTTGGTTCTTTGATACCATTACAGTCATACAATAATAAACGCAGTTTATACAACTGTTGTATTCAATATTTATATAAGAAGCTAGCATACAATTTCTTTTATAATTATTTAAAGAAATGCTCAATATGAACTTTGCTTTATTAAAACATTAAAATATCGTTTATATTTCCTTACCTATACTTTTATTTTTCTGTCGTCAGGATTTATTATGCAAGCGTGGAATAAAATAAAATCAAACTAAAAATCTCTTGTCTCTACAATTTTTGGACGTGCCAAGGTTTATTAGCAGCTTACAAAATTAGAATTCACAGCATAGATTTCGTTGCAGTAGGTTGATAAGTACTTTAAATCACAATACGTAAAGTCGACTTATTATTGTAATGATAAAAGTGGCAATAAGTTAGGAGCATTAAATTTTTAAACATAATATATTATCTAATGATTTTGGTAAAAAAAACGCAATACGGCCATTACTACCGAACAAACAAAAATGTTGGTAAAAAATTAAGGATGTTCCAGCGCGCGACTATGTTAATGGGGTTAATATTTTCCAAAATATAAAAACTGTTCTTCACCCAGTGATAATAATCGTGTACAGACATATCGGTTTGTAAACCAATCAATCAAAAATGCCTTGCAAATTGTTCCTTTGTGAAGAAAGAAACATTGGAAACAAAAGTTGAAGCTTTTTTTGGACGTGAATGCCAACCAAAAAAAAAAACCGTTCATAGCCTCAACTACTGCAGTTTATGCACGCAGTCCGGGACAGACCGTATCTTTCTCACAGTAGTATTTTTTTGTTTTCCTTTTTACCATACGGATGGCCACTCTTTACTTCCCCGAAAGAAACAACAGTCAAGTCCAGCATGAGCTATGAACTTGAAATTCACACCCCATGACGAAACGTATATCACTTTTCTTTTCACCCTTCCTTTGGTTTTTCCCTGGAAATAGATACTCTCCCACATGGTGGGGCGTGATTGCGAATAAAAGAGAAACAACACAACTTCATTTTTCACACGAGCAAAAGCACATGCAAACACGCTTCAATGCAAAGAGCACACCTTCAGCGGAACAAAAAGGCACGCATAGCATACGACGACCGGGTAAACGATGATGATGCCGGCAAAGGCCAAAACCTGGCGCCGGTCGGTAAAAACTATTCAACTATCTCAACCCACAACCATGCTCCAGCCGCAGGGACCAACGTTCGCCTATGAGGCAAAAACAACGGGGGACGGGCGCGAGCATAAAACAAGAACCCATCCCATGCCATCCGAACCAGCAGCAGAACCGTTTACCGTTTGCGGCCGCACACGTATCATCCCGTACCGTACGGGTGTTCCTTTGCCCTACTGCACTTGAGAGCGAGAGTAAGTGCACACACCGTCGTCGCCGGGAACGTTCAATGGGGCGACCGCTACAAGTGTCGGGGTGCAGTTGAGCAATTGCAAAAGAAAAAAAAGTGCATTCATGGTAAACGGGCACATACCGATGTTCGCCCCGCGCGCATTGCAATACTCTGCTGCACTTGCAGCGTGAACGACGACGACGACGACGACGCCGACGACGACAAGATGCATCGGGATCGGGTGTATTTCTCGGGACTAAAAGAGCTGCACGGCGAAGGGAAAAGGCGGACAGGTGGTGGAGGCGCGCGACCGCGCGAAGTGTTTTCATTCATCGCGCAAAACACAGAAGGAAACTGTGCTGGCGAGCGCACAGGAGGATTTTCATTCATAAGTTCTTCGCTCCGCATGGCACGGGCGGGGCGGGGTTCGCGCTCCCAGCGCATGTATGTACGTACACAGTGGAGGTTCGCTTGTGTATGGTGGCGCTGGTGCTGTTTTTTTTTTTGTCTACTGCATACCCCACTCCTCCGTACCCATTCCCCTTGCCCGAGACACGGTACGCCACGATGCCCGGTGAGAACGCACGGAAAACACGGTTTTTGCGCTACACCTTATCCCGTACGCCCGACTGTACGCCGGACAGCATAAAGCGCAAAACAAGCGCAATTGCAACAATCACCACACGTGTACTAGTCGCGCGCGCGCACGTGTGTGTGGGTATAGTGCAAGTGCAATTGTCAATGCGCTCTACTACAACTATTTATAGACACGACCACCGACCACCATCTACGTCCTAGACGAAACGGGTGCACTCTATGGCACGTTTTGGTGCGGCGCAATACTATCTATCCATCTCGTCGCGGCAGTTTCGCTTTCTCTCGCTCTGCACGGCACGGTGTGCTCGGTCCCACTGCACCGGTGCATTTCGCCCGATGCAATTGGTTGGCATTTGGTTTGTCGAAGTGAAACTGAAGATTTCATCTCGCCGCAAGAACACGAACGTACCGAAGATGAACATTCCAAACATTTTGTTTCAACTTAAAATTGGTTACGAATATTTCCGATCCGTTTCGTCAAAGTGCGGAAATTAACCAATTTTTTGTACCAAAGAAAAACTATATTTGAGCAGCAAAATTCACCGAAACAAGGGGAAAAGTCAGCTATGTAGCGCATCGAAGCCCACTTGCTTGTTGCGCTCGGCAAGGTACCGTTGGGCATAATTATGGGTGCAAATGCAGCAGTCCAAGTTGCTGGGCTGGAAGATGGGAAGCTAATTGCCACACAAAGGGAGCTCAAGAAAAGGGCTGCAAATGGCGCGTTCATCAGCTGCACGAAACGGAAATATGAATTACCGACTGATGGGGTCGGGCAGAGGGAACAAAAGTGCGAAGACGATAAAACGGTGTTGAACACATTTCCAAGGATCGTGTACCGTTAGTTGAGTGCAAAAGTGGACATTTTAAACATAAAAAGCGTAGGGCGTTCTTTTGGACATGGATTATTCTGAAGATTGATAGAAAAAGTGTTGTATTTTGCATACACGTATTCACGCTGGATGTGTAACATGGAAATGATTTAGTATGCGTAAAACACAGTTCAAAAAATTGAAATCTAGGTTAAAGTAGGAAAATAACCTTCGGTGAAACTTTACGTGGAAAATCATTTTACAAGAATATATTAAATTCATATGTTCCATATGTTATTCATATTCCCCATTCATCTTCTATGCCGGAATTTCTCTTTAGAAACGACCGATTTCCATAATATGGTAAGATTTTTGATTGTGTAAATTAGATGTATGTTTTGAAAATCAGACACTGATGAAAATTCACATTTGAGAAAAATATTAAAATAAAAAAAAATTGTACGAGCAACGATGCCTTCTTCTTGGAATCAAGAAAATATGCGCTCTCGCAGTGCGTATGTTTGTATCGTCTTTTGCGAGGGGAAACTGACTCATCTAGTATCTTAGCTCACATTTACATGTTTGCTACTGAAAGCTTCGAAGCCCACGGAATTAAAAAACAAACGATAATTTTGTTGAACCGAACGCTAACAAGGCTTTACGCAAGCAAGAAAAATATAAAGCTTATTTCAGAGAGGCTCGAAGCAGTTCGATGAAGCAAGAAACATGCATTGAATGCTTACTTTTGAAAGGTTTATTTTTATTTCAAACCCATGGCTCAAGGAAGATGAAAGGCGCCCCCTGAAGCGCTGCAAAAAAAGTACATCGGAATGAAGGGTACAAGCGGACTACACTGCAGCACAACAACATTCCCCTTCTAAGAGCAGCGATAAAATAGGTTGATGCGTTTAAAAATAGCTATGACGGCAGTAAACGGACTCGTGCTAACCCGAATAGCAAAGCGCCTAATAGTCATCGCCAAACAAAGGAAGGAGCCGAATTAGAAATTGCAAATCTTGCTAAGAAACGTCCAGAGGCAACGGTAGAAACTCTTTTGCCAGGAGCATAGGGAAACCCGTTCAAATTCGCTCACTCTTTCAGCGTCATCGTTCCCCATGAAGTATTGCTGCAGCTCGTATGCGATTTAAAAAGAAAAGGTGAAATCATCAGCTCTTTGTGCGATGCAGCAGCACAAGTAGCGGCCGTACCATCATATACCACACACCCAGTTTTCTTGTGGACAGCTTGAACCTATATCAGGGATCACATGCTGCCTATGTCGTATGTGTGTGTGCCTATGTTAGCGTGTGTGTGTGCATGAAAAGCATCAGATTTCGGGGTGCACGAATGCATATACGGGCTTGCCTAAAAAAAAATATTCGCATATTCTTTTCCCTCTGTTTTCGGCGTATAAGTGTGTGTGTGTGTGTGTTGGTATCATCTGCGCTGATCTGGTGGACTAGGAACTTGTGTATTTCGTTCTGCTTTTTTTTTCTTAAACAGTACAACACACCTCGCCACGTCCGAGATTTCGCGTTGCAGTTGCGAACACAGAAATGTATTTTGGCCACAAATATTTACATTTCTTCGCAACCCTTCGCAACGCGCGGCGACACACGGATGCGCACCGCGAGAGCGAGAGCGCTGGTCAATGAACGCGCACAAATTTCGTCACACCGTCAATGCGCATGCTAATTCCACCCAACCTTTGCCTAATGGGCAGCAAACCCGTCAGCAAGATCATTCCGTACTTTGTGCAGATCCAAAAGATGCGAAAGAGGGGAATCAATAGAAAATAAATCTTTGGGAAAAACGATTACAAAATGTGATAGAAAAAAATGCATTATCGTTACTTTTGTACAATGTGTTTTTTTTTTTTTACTAAGTTTTACATGACATTTACTCCTTATGCATTTCTGCTGACTTGCTATTCAAAACCCAAACCGACCGACGAAACATACGGGCTTAGCACATGCAAGCACCACGAGTTAGCAAAAAAAAGATTCGAGTGGATTTAACCCTCTCGAGCAGGGTGGCGGGGTGGTGGGATGTGGGAGGTTTTGGTGGTGTCAAATTCAAGTGCACACAGAACCACCCCACCAAAAGCTCGGGCCCCACACGTATTTGAATGTCCAGTGTCAGTGCATTTGGCGGAAAGCGACTGATACAACCGCTTCTCTCAACCCCCCTCCCTCCAAAAAGAAACAATAAATTTTAGATTATTTATCAACTAACAACAATAATAATTTGGTTTACAAAACTTTGCTCGCAGCTTAACGTACACGATGGCCGATGGAGTACGGCGATCGCACACCACCCTGAGCACACCGAAACAAGCGTCCGGGCCTGACGCGGCATGTGGTGGGAGGCGCAATCGCAAAGGGCGCCCGGAGTAAGGCGGCGCGGTAAGGATAAACAACCCTCAAAACCCGTGAGTTAACAAAAAAAAAACAGGTTCCCCATTTCTACCCGCGTCATTAATTCACAATTCTAGGAATTTTATACTAGGACACTAAGCTAAAACTTCTACCGCACGACGGCGACGAGGGAAGCGGGGGGGGGGAGGGAGGGGAACACTAGTTTTAGGGCATCGTGCTCTGTTTTAAGTTAAAGGTAAAGTTGTGTACGTGGGGAATAGGGAAGGGCAATAGGAAAGAAAGAAGAAAAACAGCCCCAAACTGCTTACCTGCTCGCGTTGCCACCCGGCCAAACCGTGGGGAGGGGGGAGCTGTTGTCTTGAAGGAGCGCACGTACACACACACACACACACACACGTGTCCACTGTGAGTTGCCGGAAATGGGTGGCTTTTTGGGAAGGGTGCAAAATATGCAATCAATTCGTCGCGCGCCTAGCAAGTCTTGCAAGTTCGCCGAAACGCACCACGTTTCAGGGCGAAACTATTAAACACACAACAGTACACAGTACAGAGCGACTTCAATTAAGTGCAATTCACAATTTGTGATAACGTTTGATACGCATTAGCAGCTGGGTTGCAGACGTTAAGTAGGCTGTGCACACCAGTTTTCACGAGGGATACACTGTCATCTCGAAGCATCGCCGCTCGGCAGTCGCGCTATTTTTCTTTTATTTTAAAACACACACACATACGCACGCACGAACACGTTCACTGACGATGCTGTCACATCGGTCATATGCAGGGGATGCCTTTTTACACTGCAAAAAAATCGCTCATAAACCACCAACTGTAACTTTTGCACTGCGCTAGCTTTTCACTGGACAGTGTCTTCTGGTCTGCTGTGTTCTCTGTTTTAGCCAAGCAAACCGGTCAACCGATTTTCCAACCCCACACGACAAAACGCAAAGGCCCCGGAAAAGCGCAACAGTTTGTTTCGGACTTGCGCGGGAAAAAGGCGGTACGCCCGCGCTTCAGAACCACGTGCCGCCTTCGCGGTTGCCGTGCTTTATATCTCTTACGCGTTTCTGTTTCCACCGCTTCGCACGGGAAGATGCGCTCGGGTCGTCCACACGCACATTGCGTTTAACACTTGCTTTGCGGCTGGGTTTTGGGCACACAGCACGGTGTACACGACACTTTTCTTGTTTTGTTAATGATTAAACAAAAAAAAACCAATAGAACTTACATACACACCCGCGCACAGAACACTCTCACTGAATTGTGGAACGTTTTCTCGCGGCGTGTCTCTACGGACCGGGTATTGCACTGGATTTCATCACTGGAAAGGAACGAGAGAGAGAGAGAGAAAAAGATTCGTTAAGAGAACGGTAAGGGAAGATGTTTTGTAAAACTATTTCAACTCAAAACGTCTGTTCGCATGTTTGTACAACAAGTCTGTCACAAAGCGAGCTCCCGGAACACTGCAACCATTTAAATGCCGCACTGTTTTGAAGATGAAACTTCTATCAAAAAAATTAGCAAACTTCAGTACACAAAAACCTCTTCACGTGCAAGCGTTATGTGTGTGTGTATATGGGTCTTCTCTCGAAATAACAGTTCTTAAAAGCTGCACAACCAAAACGACCAAAAACCAATGCTGCTGCACACTCACTAACGATGATCAGCTCTGCACACAGCCTATACTGCGGCAGATTAATCACATGTGTCAATTGTCTATCAACCACACGCACAGCAGCAGCTCGACACAAACACGAGGAAGAGCCTACTTTTGTTTTTTGCTCTGTTACTTTACTGGAAACATGTTCCTATTCGTTTTTGTTTAAAGTAAGCTAAATATCAACGATGATTGTAATAGAAATCATTATTTTCAAACGGAGTTTGCCTTTGTTGCAACGGTTCATGCGACACTAAAGTTTGAACATGCACTCAAGCATTAATTAATGTTCACATCTTCCTAAGTGTCAACACACTTCGAAAAAGTTTCTTTTGTAAACTGCTTAAAGTTCTACAGCACACTAACAATACCGGAAAGAATGCACTAGAAAAAAAACCCCGTTCTAACACGCGTCGAAGCGAAACTATCCCCCAAAAGAAAGCTGCATGCACGCATGCACGCACCTAACTGCAAAAGCGCCACACACAGGTTCGTTCGTTCAGCCCGCACGCAGTTCGCTTCTAGCCTGTCGCCGTACTGTTGCAGCGGCGTGTTGCACCGGACGCAGGAAGCTGCCGAATATTGGTGGGGTCCTCGCTCTCGCTCGGCACGGCCGGGAGCGGTCCTCCCGAAAAAAGCCAAACAGAAGCAACAGCAAGAAGCAAAAAAAAAACAGCATAAACCGGAGCCAGCCAGCCAGCCAACACATACGCTCGGCAAAATTGCAACACACCACTACAGATGCGCGGCCCGCGCGCACGCCCGAAACCAAGAGTGGACACACAACACCGCCACCAATCGAATCGCCGAATTAAAAGAAGAATGATGAGAACGACACACACAAAAAAAGCTAGCAAACCCTCCTGCATGGAGCGGGAGCGGGGCGGGGGGGAGGAGGGTGGCTAAGGAGGAAAGTGTGCAGGGAGCAGAATAACAAAGAAGGCTAGGCGCGATGCAGCAGCAACACACATAATAAAATCAAGGTAATCGGCGACGCCATGTGATGATGATGACGAGAACAAGAGCGTGAGTGAGAGAGAGAGAGAGAGAAAGAGAGACAGAGAGAGACATAGAGTGAGTGCGTTTCTGCATGCGTACTGTGAGTATGTGTGTGTGGCTAGGGGGTTTTATGTATGTATGAAGACGGCTTGTTGCACTATTTCGCCTGCCCAAAATGGGGAAGCGAGACAGTACAACCAAACGAATTTCGGGAAAACGGTCCCTCAAGGGAAGGGGATGGCGGCTATCGTAAAGGGAATGGTGGCGTTGCAACTGCGCTCACCCTCACCCTAGTTGCGCGATCAAACCCCCCCCCCCAGGAGCTGCGGGAACCGACCAATACAGCAACCATGTCAAACGATGACAAGCCGACGGTGATATGACGAAGGAAGAGCCCACACACACACACACACACACACACACAAGCGGCAGGAGGAAGGGAGGAGATGCACCGCCACACTCGCTGCACTGATCTTTACCCCCTTGCAGAAGGCGGCCAAGCAAAGACACCAAAACACATGACCGGAGGGGGTAGGGAGGTTATAAAGGGGGCTCTCAATGCCGAACGGGCAGCAGAAAGAGAAGCGAGCGGGAACGTGGGGAACAAATGCTCCGCAAAAACTGCAACCGGCACGGGTCGTGCGGCCAGTGCGGAAGAGTAGACGCGGCGCGGCCACGATCGTCTAAAGTTTTTGGCCAAATTCGCGTGCGCACACACTGACGCATTTCTTTAAAAAAAAAAAACATCACCCTTGCGTCGATCGAGCGGGACAGCTATAGCATTTCGGTGTCGGGGACAGCGACGCTCAAAAATCGCAACGTGCAGCATGCATTGACAGTGAAGCGGGGTGAAGCGGGGTGAAGCGTGGTGAAGTAGGAAAAGGGTACACACACAAAAAAACACGCCTGGTCAGTTGATCGACGATCACCGTTGGGATAGAGGTTAGCGCAACGCGACTGTTTTATGGGTAAGTATATGTGTGCGAAGAGAAGTTGGAGGAGAACAAGGAGAAAGAACAGAGTGGAATGATTAGCAAGCGATCAGAAGGAAGTCATGGAGGGAAGAAGGGGAGAAGGCGAGAGGGCAGGGGTCGCGTCCTTTCTTTTGCGCAAATTTCTTTTCTAAATGATGGGGCGCACGAGAGAGAGAGAGAGAGAGAGAGAGAGAGAAAGAGAGAAAAGGAGATGCTAGATCTGCGCCCCTAAAATTGCAACTTCATCCCCGGGCTGTGTATGATCTCAGCGTCGGGCCTGTTACACGCCTTCCCCACCACCCGCCCATGTGTCATGTCTTAAGTTTTGGCGATTTTCGGAGCAATGGCAACGTCAAAGACAAAACGGACAAAAAAAAAATAACGAGGAAATAGAAGCGGCTGCAGCAAGGAAGGACAGCAGCACAACTGCAACGATATGAAGCTCGCTGCTAGAAAAAAACAATGGCAAGGGAGACGAAAAACGAAGATGGAAGGAAAGACTGACAGAAGGGTTAAGAATAGATTTTTTTTTGGATAAGCATAGAATAAATTGGTTTTTAAGGAGATATCGCTATTCGGAGACGTTTGTTAGAACGGCACAACTCGAACAAATAATACAAGGTTTACCGACGAACCTCTGTAATGCGAACAGTTTCAGCAATCCCTTCATTTTCAGTACATTTATATCCATTCCATTCGACATGTTTAAATGCATGCCCTCTAATTAGGTGTTTCCATGGTTTCCGTACTATTTCCTCACTAATGCGCAAAGCCAATGAATCGAAAGTACACTGAAGAAAACCAAGAGTACACTTTAAAAAAAATTTAGAAATTTTTGAAAATTAATGCCAAACAAAAATTATATGGTTAAACTATTATTATTTTACCCTAAAGTTCAGTTGATAAAGTTCAGTGTATTTTGCTTTCGGTTCAGTATTTTGTTTTTTTTTCATTATCATATTGCAGCTGCATTTGATTTTCATTAGGGCAACAGGCCAAATCAGCATAGTTTTTTAAGCGTTTATTTACTTGGAATTGGACATTGTAGGTAACGTATTTTGAAAAATTAATTTTGAATACATTTTCACTTGCTTTCTGCTAAAATTTAAGATTAAGTTAAAAATACATAAATCAGCTTTATTTCGACGAGTCATTCAAATCGCAACACTAATCTCACTCGTAGAAATGTGAGCAACTATATTAATACACCAGTCGGAGGCTGGAAGGTTTGATTGGTTTTTCTAATGCATGTAACATCAATTTTTTGTAGTTTTGTAAATTTGTTGGTTAACTATCACAGCACATAATTTTATAACAAAATGTCATAGTTCATTAAAATAAATTTGAGCTCTTTTCCCATAAAAAACGTCATGGATATGTGCTGTTTAAAACAAATTAAAGCAACTGTACCGATTTTATTGTGCACTGCTTGAACATCACAAAAACTAAGCGGCAAATAACTCAAAGTGGCCTAGAAGCCCTGCAAGAAGAGCTAATTCACCCCGCAAATCAACTGCCCTCCTCTCCCCTCTCCTGTTACCAATCTACCCTTAAGTCAAAGGCCCACAAAAAAACATCTCCAAAAACTGCAAAGAAAAAAAAACCCTGTCGCGGTCGCAGCCGATGCAGACGCGCATCACGGTACAACCGTTTGCGTGCAGGTTTGGTGAGAGAGCGCGCGCGAGCGAGAGAGAGAGAGAGCCGTCTGCGCTAACCACTACCACCACCACCATACTATCCTCCCATACGGCTGACTGTTCCTTATCGCTGCGCTTAATTTTTGGCAAATTCTTTTTCTTCCCCTTTTGCAAACTGCAATAGAATTGGCGTGTACTGCGCGCGAGTTGGCGATGCGCGATGCGCTCACCCCGATCGTGTTCGCTCTCCCCACTTTAGCTCTCTCTCTCTCTCACTCTCGGTTTATCGCAAGTTCGCTCTCTCGTCACTTTTCGTCGGCTGTCTTCGGTCGGTCGGTGTAGCGTGGTGAGTTTGGTGAATATGCTTTAGCACACTACGCGCTAGGGCGCTTTGTTATACGTATTTTATGTTTTTTCCCGCGTTTCAACGTGCCTCTCTACTTAAGACAACTTCCTCCGCCGGCCAACAGAGGGTAAATCGGGGGTAAGGGTGTTGTAAATTTTGAGGCAGGGAAATAAATATGTCTCGGAAAAAATAGGACAGCGCTGGTTTGCGTTACACGAACTGGTGGCCTATCGTACACACCGAACGTGCCACCCTGGGGCCAGCCCGATTGGAAGTTCAATTATTTTTTATTTTCACTGCTGCCCTTCTGCTGTCGCACTTACACTTTACACGCGCACTGCAAGCCGCGGCAAGGGAAGGTTTTACATTTCTATGTTGCTTGATTTTTATTGTTTCTTTTTTTCTTCCGCTTCAAAATGGCCAAACATTCAAACACGTGATAAAACAATGTTTGTTGTTTTTCATCTAACTTCAAGTTTGGCCATGAAAACCCAACAATTAACTGTAGCGTGCAGTGCTTTTTCAAAAACAATCGAAAAGAACCAGTAAAGGCCACTTACCCGCAACGGGACAGTTAATCACTGGACACGCACTGGTCCGTCACTCGCACTGGCAAGGGGAGCTAGTAAAGTTAGTTGGAAAGGACACTGCACGGACACAAGCACAACGGCAGAAGCATAGATTACGCCACCATCCGCACTGTTTGGGGCCACCAAAACCGGGTTGCGACCGCCCGAAACGGTTTCTTCTTTTCGTCTAAACCAGCGTATCCGCGTGCCCTGTGCAATTGGCGATGACCAGGCCACAAACACACACACACACACACACACACACACACACACACACACACGCGGGCACATTATGTTGCGCTATCGTCCGGTCGTCCGCTGTATGTGCATCCTCGTGCCATCCTCCCAACGGGCGAACGGAAGGTGCGGTCGGTGTGGGAAATCGTTGCACTAATGCAATCCCGAAAAAATACATAACTAAAATCCCCGATCGAAAATGCATCCAGCGATGAAATGAGACAAAAAAAAGAAGAATGAGGGAGAGAAGAGAGAGGGGGGGGGGGGGGGGGGGAAATAAAATGAGCCATGAGAATGAGAGGGATGCAGGATAAAAATAATGATCATTTAGTGTGTTGCATGTGCGTGGGCCGTTGGGTGAGACCGGGGGAGGAAAACGAGGCGGAAAAAACGAATGCAAAAATGCATTCCAAACAGAGTTGCTGCCTAGGATGAAATCGTTAGCACAAAGCAGAAAGGCACACAGTTTGAGAGAGAGAGAGAGAGAGAGAGAGAGAGGGGGGGGGAGGGAGAGAAAGTAACAGACACACATAATTCGCAACAACTGCGAAAAAAAAATCATCGAAAAACATATCCTGCCTACCGTCAACCTTACTACCATCCACCCTTTCGCCATGGACGGTAGGCAGAGAGGCGTAATGTGCATATTGTACAAAAGTGTGATAGAAAAAGAGGGCTAACAAACCCAAAACAATAGGTAAACTAAGGTAAAATGAAAACCGAAAAAGAAACGAAAACCTAATACATCCAAGGGGGAAAAAAGGAATGAAAAAAAAAGGAAACAAAAGAAGCAAAGCAAAGAGAAAAAGCAGATGACACATCAGATGAAGAACGAAACACACACACACACACACACACACACACATAACATAGAAAACCCGAAATGAGGAAAACAAATTACAGACGAAATGAAATAAAAAGAAAGAAAAACAACACACTAATAATTGCGGTAGGTGTGAAAGAGAGCCGGCGCATCAAACGACAGCAAAAAGATGACGGATAAACTAGCTAACCATGCCCAAACCCACCCTTCCCCGGTGGCTGGGTAATTTCATAAAAAAAAACAAACGGTAAAAATAAAAAAGCGCACAGCAACAACAGCTCGTTGGCATAATGCAATTCAGGCTTATTTCATTGTTATGTTTTGTTGTTTTTTTTTTTCTACACACTCACTCACCCCTCCCCCCCCTTTATCTCCCCAACAGGGTACAACAAATCCCTCCACCAGCTCCCCCCCCACTCGTCAATCGGCTCATTCTGGCAGCACGGGAAAGTGCTTTCCTTCTCTTGCCGGTCCACTGTTATAATTTTTCGGATATTATATATTATTATATAGATTGACCCTCACACACCCATCTCACCGTAAAAACCCCCCCCCCCTCCCTCACCATTTTTTTCCAGTTCGTGGGTCAAATTTTCCTCTTCCCGTTTCCAACACGAACGCAAAACTGCATTCGTGTTAGTTTTTTTTTTGGTTTGGTTTGCATCTCTCACTGTATACCGATGTACTTTACACTAGTTTTTCCCTCACCTTCTTTTTTTAAACTTTTTTAGCAAACTTCGTACCCAATCCAACAACAACACAGTTTTTCGTTCTCTTTCCTTTTTTTCCACCATTGTTTACAATGGTTTCGCCCCTCTCTTGTTTCGCTTTACCAATCATCATTCTCACCTGCGGCAAAGGTTCGTTGTTGTGTTGCATTCAACCCTTTCTCACTCACCCACCCCCACTCCCTCCTTTCACGGTGTGTCCTGCATTCGGGAGGATTGATTCTCTAAAAATATCAACGCGCCGATAGTGGCAGCAGCACCAGCGGCAACACCACCCAACTGCACCACCCACTGCTGAAGCGAACGAGTGCAGCGAAAAACTAAAAAAAAAACCAACACCACACATGGCTAGGCTATGCGGTAGCCTCCTCACATCATCATTATAAAAATTTCGTTGGTTAAAAAATCAATTGCATCCCCTCGAACGCCCCACCACCCATCCCCCAGCGCAACCCTCAAACGTGTTGCAATCCTCACGCTTGTGGCCGACGATGCAATTTTATGTTTCGGTGCTGCACATTTTATGTTTCGGTCATTGTCACTATCCACCATATTCGTTGCCCGCGCCACCCACACACTCCGCCACCCGCCTCAAATAGCACTGGGATGGAGGGTGGGGAGGGGGGAGGGGGAGAAATCGCATTAATCTATCCTTTTCAGTCATTCATTATCGGGTTGTATTGGTTCATTTAGAGCCATGTTCGGTTATCGGCGTTTTGTTTTTTTTTGTTCTTTTTTCCGTTTTTTTTTTCAAACAATTCCCTGCTTTTTTCGAATCTCTTAAAATGGTTCGATAAATTCCACCCTATGTGTGGATTTGATCGGGGGAAAAAATCATACACACAAACATAAAAGGGTTGGATGGTGTTGCAGTTCGCTTGTAATGTTATACTGTCGTTCTAATAACCAGCTGAATATTATCATCTATCGGATTCCGGGGGGGGGGGTGCTTGTTGGAATCGTTTTAACATTGTGTTTTTACACAAACGCAAGTGCAAAAAGGGGACTTAACATTACTGTTCGCTTTGAACTCGCGGCGAGTGCTGCGAAACTCGGATGAATGACAGGATGGATTTGATGTTGTGCTAAATATGATAATGATTTTCTATGGAAATGGTGGATAAAAACCTTTCCCAAAAAGAGCATCATCTATAATTTTTCCTGTCTCTCTCCTTCAACCTTTCTTCCCCTACCAAAGCTCCACGCACTACCGACGCAAGTAATGCAGTTCACACCCTCTCCCTCGCTCGCTCGCTTGCTCTCGATGCACGGGGTGCACATCGAGTGCCAAAAAATTACATCTACACCATTGTGTGCATAGCGGTGCATGATAATGAGCAGGAGAAAAGAGAGTGACCCACACACACACACACACGCGCACACTTAAAAACAAGGCTACATCACGTACGAGAAAGGGAACTAGACGGAGTGATGAAATATAAAAAAAAATTGCATCCAAAAAACATCACTCGCTCACACATTGACACGGTGTTTTGCGTTTGTGTGTGTATGAGGTAGGAGGGTGATGTACGGGGGATGAAGTTGCCCCACATCAACAGTAACAGGGTGCAAATGGTGTGAAGGGACCGTCACATGCAAGGACGCGGTGGCGGGTAGGATGTGGGTACGGGAAAGGGAAGTAGAAAAGAGACGATAATCAGCTCCAACGAGTGAAAAGAAACAAAACAAACTGTGAGCACACACACACACACACACACACAGCCACAGGCACTCCCCACTAGAAAAAAACGGGGTGGGAAAGGGGAAGGGAAACACAATGGGAAGCGAGCATGGGGATGGCTGCTACTATGCAGCGTGCAAATGCAAACGCACATTTTGCCATTTTTCCTCTCGAAGTATTGGTCGATTTTTTATTTTGTGTGTACGTGGAGGAAGGATAGAGAGAGTGAGAAAAAGAGATAGGTAGAGAAAGCGGAGTGAGCGGGGGGAGGGGGGAGGGTGGTGGGTGGAGGCTATAGTTAATCAGGGAGCGCATGCTGCGATGGTCGTGCTATGTGTGCGAATAATTTTTGGGAGTGGGAGGTTAAACTTTTTGGCGGAGCCTGCTGGGTTTTGGTGTGAAACTGGGAAACTGGCCCGAGACTAGGGACGAGGCACAGGGCGTAGTAACAAACGTGAGGGTAACGGCGGAAGAGAAATCATAATAAAATTTGTCTATTTTTTTGTGTTTAGAGATGAACCAAACGACAGACAAATTTTTAAATTAAACAAGCTAGTATACAAAGGGCTGGAAAGAGAAAAGGTACAGAAGCCACGTTTACAGTACGTGCCATAATTATAACGACATTCATTTGTTTTGCATTTTACTAAATATCATGCAATTGTTTCTTGGCATGTAGAAAAAAGCCGTTTTTGTCCTTTAACATATAGAACAGCGAAATACACACAGTTTGTATTAATTTGTTTGTTTAATAGTTAAAAACTGCTGTAATGTTTTGTATGTTGCCGAATTCTGGTTTATTTATTTGATGTTTTCAAATACTTCTAATAGTGGTATCAAATATAAAAAAATGAAATATTAAATATTATAAACATGTTTTTGCTTTCAGGGATTTCTAAGATAATAGACATAAAAAGGTATATGACTTACTAATAAATATAAAACACACTAATTGTGTGCAAACTGGCTGAACTACACCCAAAACCATGAAAAAGGAAACATTTAAATAGCTTCAAACAAAGCCCGTAAATGATAATATGATTGATTGATGCATTATGTATACCTTTTAAATGAAATGCTTGTCGCTACTACGACTCTCATCCTTCGTACGTAAATCTCGAAAAAAAGTTATAATAAAATGTTTGAAAAGGGGCAATTTTTAGGTTTACGAATTTTTCCTAACATCTTTTCGTTGCGTTGTTACAAAAATATTTCAGTACCTTAATCGATTTTTTTTTTTCAAGAGTTGTCCTTTCTTTCAATAATCACAAAACCAGATTTTTAGGAAAATAAAATTTGAACTGAAATCTTCTCTTGAGCAGTAGAACTCATTTCATATCTATCGATAATAAGCTTGTCCGTTTTACCCTATGCACCCTTACTTCATACTGCACCGTGCTGCTTTTTGGTGATGTTGGGCCGCGCAAGGATCGTAGCCCCCCAGCCCCGTTCTGATCTACGGCGAGGTGGAGTAACCCTGCCCAGGGTGCTCCTGCAAGAAGGCTAAGGAAGAGACGAGGCAGGCGTTGGTGCACATTTTGGTTAAGTACAGCCAGCCCGAAACCAGATGTGGCCTTTGACAGTGGGAGTGGGAAGGGTGGCTGCCCGTTTCACTATAATTTGGCGCCTTTGTCCCCAGCGCGCAGCGAAGCAAACGAACGAAACCTGACTGCTACGAACGAGAGAGTGAAGGGAACGTGGTAAATATACGAGATCGAGCGCAGCAACAAACACGCGCGCACACACACACACAGCCGAAACTGGCCCGAAAACTGCATCGCAACTCCCAAAAAACTGATAGGTTGATGTATTTCTCCTTTTATGCTCGCCTCACTGGACGCTCCATCTCTGTCTTTCGCTCCCCATCGCTCTATCGCTCTCGCCCTTTACCCGTTGCACAACGCCAATGCACAATGTAACAACGCATACGTGCCCCAATGGGTGTGTTTGAATGCATTTGGGGAACGCACATACACGTAGATCGGATTCCCCTCCGCGCACTCTCAAGTGCGTCAAGTTTTGTGCAATTTTTGTTCCTTCCTTTGTTCAGCATTATAATATTAATGTATGCACTAATTTATAGAGGCCCCGTAGAACGTTCTAGGCTGGCGGAAACATTGCGATGCACACATACCGTTCGGTGGGAAGTGGGGTGCTGCTGAAGTCGAGAGAGGAATTACACATTATTGTACAGTTCTGGGTGTTTTCAAATATTTTAAAATCAACTAAACTTATTAATTATGTTGTAAACACGATTTACAACAAAAATTGTGTTGTTATAAAAAAAGAGGAGCATGCTTTTGGAATGTCTTTGAACCCTATTTCAACACCACCGAAACGTGTGCACGACGGCCCATCGAAGTCTCTTCGCAGCGACTGGAAAGTAGGATACAAAAACGGAAAATCAAACATGACGGCGAAAGAAGCACACATCACGTCCATCAAAAAGAAAACCAGTTTCGCCAGAATCCTTTTCTTTATCTCACCACACACACTTCTACACCCTTTTCCCCGGCCCCCCTCCACCCCGCTTTGGAAAGTCTTTCAAATCCAAGTTGCAAGTTTTACTGACCTTTTCTGCACCGCTCAAGGCCCTGCGCCACCCTGGTCCACCGCCATCTGGATCCGCCACCTGGTAGCTGACCATATGCCGATGCACTCACTAACTCGCACACACGCGTACATGGGCACACAAACACACACTCGTGCTAGCGGGCTGGGCTCATCGGCCCATCGCCGAAACAGAAACTGGTCACGGACTGGTCGGGCCATTGGGGGAAGAACTTAGAATTTCTTATCTTCGGTTGGCGGGTTGGCGAAAAAGAGCAGCAACCAAACGTGCACATGCAACGATACCGGCCGGGTATCACAAAACGGCATTCAACGGCCGGGACTAGCAAAGTGCAATGAACTGCGCGTATATAATGATTGCCCTGATGAAGATGAAGGAGGAGAGCGGAAGCAAACAGGCCCCTGCGTAGAAAATGGTGGTTAGAATAAAACCCATAAAAATGATCGTTTATCGCGTGTTTCGTGCAGTTGGCGGGCTGCCTTGACAACTGCCTTGACTTTTCTGTGCTTGCTTGCTGATGAAAGCTCGTTTGTTTCTGCCTTTATTTTTCGGCAGCATTTCGGACCAAGGAAGATGGAGCAGATCGAGATTAGAAGCTGCTGAAACTGTACGATGTACGATGCATATCGTTTTGCTTCGTTTATAAATGGTAACCGTATGAATATTGTGCGATGCTCTATCTGATGACAGACATGAGAGATTCAAATGGTCTTGGGATAGCCTTGTGTAATGCATTATGCATAGTACAGGTTTATTGCACGTATTGCAGGTTTATTGGATGTTCCCGTAAATTTTTGCTTCTCCAAATCAACAATAAATTACTCTAAACACTGTTGAAGACCGTGACCATTTTATTTATTCAACTATTCGTGTACAAGCATATACTGGTTTATATGTAATGCTAGCAAGATAGTTACACAAACTGAATATATAAAAATCAAACCTTTAACACTGTTTGGAAAATATCAGGTAATGTCTCAAAATAATAAATTCATTAAGAATAACTCAAATTTATAAAGTTTATTTCATGTATAGTGTAGTTCTGATATTTTTATATTTAACTAAAAAAAATAAAATTGATTACCATTAGAGAAAATTTGATGCATGACAGGAATAAAATGCTGATTTTGAGCCTAAAAACAACAAAGCAAAACAATGCTGGTGCCTTAAGCTCAAAATTTGATGCATAATATTAAGCATTTATGATGTAAAGACAAAGTTAATGATTGACGGGTACTTAGTTTCTAACATTTAACGTCAACAATTGTATATTGACTTACATTCCGAACCTAACTGTCAACTGACAATCTCGCAGGAAGCAACTACATTGTAGAAAATGTGATTTAGAGGCTAAACATTAGGAGCAGTATGATAAAACCCAAAGAGTATGGTAAAACGTTTGGTTAGTGCATGATTTCGTACTTTCAGAAAGTGAATAAATCAAGAAAACAGCTTTGCTTAATTTGGGGGGGGGG
>KB670158.1:362401-386175 GCA_000349105.1 Anopheles epiroticus | reverse complement strand
GGATTGACGAAACCGATAGCAGTTTCACAGCAAGAGAAGTTTCGAAAACTATTAGGCATCGCGGATTAGGGAGGAGTGTTAGAAACATAGTAACCCGCGATCATAGTATACATTGGGATCTGTATATATAAATAGTGGAATATTGCAAATAAATAGTTAGTCCATCTTTAACCTCCAAACCACACAGCTACTCTCAACACCTTCAGACATGCCGGGAGAACCAGATCCCCACGACCCACCTGTTCAATGACTTCACGTCAGCCTACGATACCATAAAGCGGACCATAGAGGCTGGCACGGGTGGTGAGAGCTACAATGAACAGTGTGCAGTGCAAGGTGAGAGATCTAACATTTTGTCTGTTCCGTTCGAATCTCATCGAGAACTTGTTTCAAGGCAAGGAAATGGTTGGTTAAGGAATGCAGCTAGGGACCGAATTTCCTGGAGACAGATTTGATGGCAGGCCATGTCTTATGGACATGCCCGGTAAAGGCAAGTCATTTAAAGCTTCCATGAACTCCATATGGACGGGGTCTTCTTATAGGCGGGGCTCTAGGCGGCCCCCTAGTCTGCCTACCGTTGGATCGGTCACTGGATGCCACAACGAGGTACAATGTCTAGGGCTTTATAAAGCTTCTTAAGGGGTATAAGGGCCATGTAAAGAGTGAAAAGTTTTATGAGCCCAATTTTAAACTTGTCTGGGATCATAGCGTGGGTCTGTTATCGTGATGTTCTGGTTTGTTTGATTATCGGTTATTTTAGTCAGTTTATACATGGGCCGCGGCAACTAGCCCAGCTAGTCGTTTTAGGTAACAGCTGTCGCTCGTGTATAAACTTATAAATACATGTATAAATATTATTTTTATACATGTTTTAAAGAAAATGAATATCAAAGATTTCACCCAGAATATGTACAATTGGTGGCAAATTTATACCTGTTGCGGAATAATCATCCAGTGATTCGGAAATCGGAGCAATGTGCTATTAGGCCCAGGTAATCGGTCGTGCGTTGCGTTTTCTAAGAATGTATGGATTCTGATACACGTTGCAGAAGAAACATTTTTCATTTTTCAGACCAAATTATTTCAATCTCTCCTGCATTAAAATCTGACAAACTCCTTCCATCCGTACATTCCACCAACAAGTAGATTGGAATGCCAGTCTGAAGCAAAACGTCAATGTGCTGCTTAGTTTTATAGCCGTTGCCATGACAAAGACAGGCGTCAAACATTTGATAACAATGAATAGCATCGCCTAATGCTTATTCAGTGCACGTACAATATTCATACACATTGGAATAAAAATCAAACAGTATCAGACGGCGTTCAAAAGCATCGCGGAAATCTTAATGCTTGGTAACTATAGATACGAGATAATGTTTACTTTAATGTAATATCATGTTTGAGTCGAAAACTGCTGAAAAATAATAGTTTATTACAACGAGCTTATTTAACGAAGAACTAGGAAAATTCTTAGCCGTTGTTAGTCGTTCTGATGTGTTCGAAAAACAAAATGTGTCATTTTTATTTACATTTTCTCTCACACCAGCAGGTACCAAAGATATCCTAGCGATATGGTTTCTTTTTGGAACGAAATGCCACAGCGCATGCGTTTTAGAACACGTTCTAATTTGTAACCAGGACGTGGTAGGACGAATTGTTATTATTCTTCTTAGGCAAAATATGGAATAATTTTGAAGACGAGGAAGTTCTCAGTGATGAAACTAAAATCTACCAATCTTAGTGTAATACAGGCGCTTTTGGTGTTAAATATAGAACCATTTCAATTAAACTGGCATCAGAATGGAAATGATGTTTCTTTTTGATGGTGTTAAAATTTATTTTGTGTGTGGTATATAGTTTATTGAACTAGCGGCTGTCGTAAGAATCATTGAGTGATTTTTCTATAAAAATGGATTCTTCATCACATATAGCTGGGTTTGCTCAGCCAGAAGAAGAAATATTCTTTTCCACATACGAACCATCTAAAGAAGGTAGGATGTTTTCTCCTTCTGGCAAACAAAATGAAACAATGCATAGTTTGGCTTATGTAGTATTTTTTTACGATAATTTAGGAAGGATAATCTTGTAATACCTTTAACATAAATTTTCTTTGCTTTATTTTCATGCCATCGTTAAAATGGGAAAATCTTATCATCCGATTGAATCAATAATGACAGAAATAATCGAATATGCAGTGAAAATAGGTATAGATCCAGAAAAGGAGGCCAGTATAATATATTTGGCACGTCAAGGATTACTTCATCCGTTACCGGAGAACTGGAAACCATGGTATGTAGAATGAAAGGCACTTAGATGGACATTAGATAAATTGATTTTGTTAGATAGCTGTGTAAAATGGAAATCCAAGTGTGCTATGTGTTGCAAAAACAAAAAAAAAATCATCATGAAATTCTTTCAGCATATTCGTTAAAACTCAATGTCTAAAACAAAGTTTCACTAAAGAAATGTATTTGAGTCGTTCAATTTACAGAACTGAACTCTTATTAGTTTGCATAAAATTGGACTATAATAGGTGACTTCTTTTACAAAGTGTCATGATTACATGCTTAAAGATTATTCAATGTGTTAAGTTTGTTTGTAGTAAAGTGTTAACAATTTTTATTAATTTATATTGTTGTTGTAATTAAAGAAGAATGAGTTTAAAACAGTACTGTTTCTGTGCAAATAGAAACTTTGAATGTTTCTATTTGACATTGCATTAATTTTGTTATGTTAGGTAATAGTCGAAAAAAAGGACTATTATGTGTTAATTATTATTTCTATTATGTGTTTAATATAACACACTCAAATAACACACTTTTCGCTTTGGTACGTTCTGTTATAACACACCCTATTTCGTCTATTGGTATTTTGCCGGTTGAATCATATAATTTCTCTAATGTAGTCTAATAAATAGTATTGACTGTGATGCGCTAAAATCATTTTAGGCGTACCTTAACTCCAGAGATTTTTTTAGGAGCGCTAGTTTTACCGTAAGAGGTGATTGTAAGTGCTACTACGTGTAGTACATAGAACGATAGTATTGAAGAATATTAAAGAAAAAAATAATTATAAATTAAACATTGCTTTCGTTTAGAGCCAGGTGGTCTAATTCGTAGCATCGTAAGCTTGTGTCACACCATTAGGCCCGACGATGCATTGCATACGTAGGATTGACTATTCTGCTGTGGGTACACTCACAGTCATAGCCGTATGCAGGATTAACAATCTAGCTACGGATGGGTACACTCAGTCACAGAAAGAACCAAAGCATATTGGTGTTCTGGATAGGCCTTGTCCTAACAGGGGTTGTAGTGGCACCACAAGAAGAAGAAACTCTCGTTTCTTTACTCCAATTTTAAGTCAACTTAAACGCCAAGCTGATTAACACCCGAGTTTTACACTACTTTGAGCTATGACTATAAAGGAAAGAAAGCCGCATACGCAGAATTGACTATCACGTTATGGAAGCAATGAAAAACTACCAAAGCATACTATGATAGGCCTTGATCCTACAAGAGTTTTTATGCCACCCAAGAGAATCCAATAGGTACAATTGTTACCGAAAGTTAATGATACACCCCACTGACCACCTGAGTTCGACCACCTGATTCGTTAAATACGGAGTGTTGTATAAGATGTTATTTAGTTTACAGTTATGGTTGATTTTTAAGACATATCCTAGCATGTGTTTTATCTTCCAAAACTTGCTGAATTTGGTAAATTCATCTAATGGTTGGCAAACAAAGACAGTAAGTGTCGTCACAATCTTTGTTTCGGGCAGGGCATCATCGGGTATAGCAGGTGGTTAGGTATGTTCATACGTTACTGTTTTCAAAACTGTGTTTTTGGTCCATGCCACAAAAGTATATTATTCAGCTAACACAATAGTGTTATCAATGCACAGTGCGATTTTTCCCAGTCGCATTATAATGGCTGTTAAACGCAAGTTTGAACATGCTGGTCAGCTGCTATACATTTGAGGAACCTTCACTGAATACGCTTCGCAGATAAAAAATCGCCTTAAGCTTCAATTGCGGTGTTTGCAAATCTATGCAGTTCATATACTATAGCTTCGTGAACTACACACCGTGGTATAGAAATGTGCCTTATCCCTCCTCAACCTTTAAACGGTGCCAACGTTTTCTTGATTCTACGGTTACTGGTTCATATCATCATTTTATTTACTTCCATAATTCTTGGACGAGAGCATCAGAAGTACTTTTACATGTGCTATCAAACCAAGTGGATCGATTCCTTTGCATTTGCATTGATCATTCTTAGTAAGCTCCAACTTCGCCGGATTCGTCATGAACACTCGTGAGGGTTGGCATTGGACAGTGTATCTAGCTCTGTAGACTGGTGTATGGTAATCAGTTTACGTTCGGTTTCTAGAATTGTGTTAAGAAAGGCTTTAGAATTTGAATTCCATTTACAAATGGGAAAAACTCCTCGATAAAGAAATTCCTTGTTTGTTGTTGTGTTGTCACTGCATCTTCGTTCCAGTCTTTGTCTGATACTGCGTCTTCGTTGATGAGTTTTTAAAAATAATTATTCACAAGTAGAAATTGTCCAGGGGGCGATAGGGATATTGAATACTATATGCGTTTTGACGTAACACTTCTCAAAGATATCCTCAGCAAAAGCGATAAAAATTCACCTTTTAAATACATACCCCTTGACTGTGAGTTGATTTTAAACGGTACCTTCGCTTGAGCGTCTGTTGAATTTAAAGCGACTGAGAATTGTTCTACCATTTCTTCACTTACAACGTTGCCTTAAGATGCGCTATCTGACAGTGTACGACCAAAGTGATGTTTGCGGTTCACATCGTTTGCCAATGATACTGCGGTGAATAATAAAAGAATTTTCTTTGTAGCAGCCGGTTTAATCATAGTTGAAACTCTTTACCCGTACATCGATGTCGGATGAACCTTGTAACCTTGTAACTGTTTTAACACATATTAAATCGAGCATTTTGCTTCTTGGTTTCGGGAATTCCAGCAAGCACTACGCGGATTCGGAAATACAAGGATTTGAAAATTTGACACCTTCATGGGTGAATTGTACTGATTTGACAAGAGACGAATGTTATCCTGACGATCAAAGTCTCTATAAAATTAATGAAATAAAAAACTGATTTCACACATCATATGGAAACTAAAAAATACTATAAATTAATGGTAAAGTTTCCAACTAAAGAAAATAGTACATTACATCTATATCCTGTACAAATCGAATGAAATAAATAATTAACGAACTTAAACATATTTTTATTCGGTAGTAACAGCCAGGCCGTATTGCATTTGAAACATGTTTTACATATCAAAATATATGTATTTTTGCAAAATATTTGTAAAATTCGAGGAATGAGGAAATTCTCTCAGGTCCCCATAAGCCATGTAAATCGGACAGGACGAAAATTGTATGGTGGATAATCCTCTAGAATTATATGATATTATATGTTATCATATAATTCTAGAATTATATGATATTATATGTTCTTAGATAAGTTAGTTACTCATGGATAGTCCCTGTCTGCCCACAGTCTGGGAGGTCAAAACGAGATACATCCATTGATGATTGTAAGTGGCCATTCCCAGATACATTAGATTCTCCTGCTTCGGAAGGTAGTACCATGAATTCAATCGTTGGATTTAGAGGAACTGGCCATATGCATGTCGCAGCTGCGTCCGGATAAGTGGCGAGGCAGACTCATTCTTTGGTTCTTGTCAGCCACGTAAAGGATGCTAGGGATGACATAGTATTCGATCGAGTGTGACTGTTTCTCCTTGGTGGAACTATGTTGGTCGTCTTGGGTGTGATTATGACATGGTGAGTTCGTCGATGCGCTCTTTGATGACACCACTTCATCGTAAATTTGACTAAAAAATGTAATATAAGAGTAATAATATCTAAAAGATACTTCCGTCCTTCTCAAACCTATGTTGGGGTGAGAGGTGGGACTTATCATCAACATCATGATGATTGTTTAATTTAAGGTTTGGGAATAGCCATAAATTTAACTGTTATCTATTTCTCCTATTCTTTTCATTTCAGTTACAGCAAGCAAGTTAAAGCATATTATTACTACGATCGGACAACAAAAAAATCTCAATGGGAACATCCAATCGACGTATTGTATCGTGCAAAGGTAATCGAAGCTAGAAAAGCGTTAGCATTCGATCAATCTGATTCCACATCATTTGGCGACTCGGGATTTCGAAGCTTCAAATCTAGCAACAATCACTCTGCCAATGATCAAAGTTATCTGAAAAGTGCTGACGGTGCGGGAAGTTTCACAGACTACAAATCGAATCATGACGTAATAAAGTTGAATCGGTTGGAGGCGCCAAGCTTGCCTGAAATGGTGCAGTTTAATGCCACTGGTATTTCCACCACACTAGGAAACGAAGAAAGTGATTCAAATAAGGAAAACAATAGCCAAGAATCTGCTATATGTATTACTAAAAACAAGGACGGGTTTGAACCAGTCATGGCACTCGCTAAAAGGCTATCAATTAACACAGCAGCCAACGACCATGATACGAACGAGAGCCTTCAAGCAGTTAAATCTGTGCAAGATAATAAAAGAGAATCACCCGTACATGGATTTACGATAACTGGAACCGGCTCTCAATTTTTAAAATCTAACAAGAAGCTAGACAATGGAACTCAAGATTTAGCACGGAAGCGTGATTCGGAAATGAAGGGTATATTGCGTGACACAAGTTTAACCCACATACGTTCGAAAAGCGTTGCTAACGATGATTCTGGAAATGATGAAAGAAAGAGCGTTCGCTTTGACATTGATATTAATGAAGAGGAAAGAGCAAACGAATCGAAAACAGAGAAAGAAACATCCCGCAATCTTAAGTCACCGTACAACCTCGAATCTAATGCTGCTGTTGACAATGATGGTGATAATGTTAACGATGAAGATGATAATGAGGACGAAATAGTTACTTCATATGATGAAGTTGAAGAGCGTGTAGAACATCACGAACGAGAAAATGATGGCGTGAATGCGGGCAATATCATGAATTTGTCTTCTTCCGAAACATCTGAGCAAGATTCAGAAATACTAACGGGAGTTGGTTTTGTAGCCATTAATAATGAAGGCAAAAATGTTTCGACGGCAAAGGCAACACCTGTAGCTGTTAGTAAAGATTTACTAGGAGAATGTGATTTAGATACTGTGCGGAACCTCAGGCAGGCAATCAATCAAGAGCGGGAGAATTTTGCTGCTAAATTAGAAGAGGAGCTACGGGTTCTTTCCGAACAAGAAGAAATGAAAATGAAACACGAGCTAGAAAAGGAACATAAACGCTATGAAGCATTATTATCCAAAGAAAAACAGCACCTGAAAGATCTGCATCAGCAAAATCTTGACGAAATCAAAGACTTTTACCAAGTGAAGCTGACCGAAATGAAGGCGGATTATGAGGAGGAAAATGCAAAAGAATATGCTGTATACCAAGAGACATTGCAAGAAGAATTTGATCGCCGCGTTAAGGAGGTCACTGATTTGCACAGAGCAACGATGGCCACATTGCAGAAAAATCATGATGAAATCGTTGAAGAACTGGAACGTGATTTGAAGATGGAAGAAGAGTTGCTTAAGAAGGAACATAACACCAAACTGTCTGAGATGAAAATCAAATTGAATCATGAGCTTGACATGGAACGACAGCGAATGCGAGAAACAGGCGAGGATCGCTTGTATGAGAAGGTGCGATGTGAAAAACGTTTGTTGGAGGACAAGTATAAATGTTTAAAAGAAAAGTATACACGTTTGAAAACGGATGTTCGTATTTCGTTAGAGCGGCGCAAAAAACGACGCGAACAACAACAGCAGCAGCAACACCACAGTTTGCTTAGCAACAGTTATGAAACAGACGATCGTACTAATTCTAAACCGTTGCCATCGTACTCATACGAAATAGGGAAGGGGATATCGATAATGTCAGAAAAATCAACCCTCAGCAATCTACCACAGGTTGCTGGTTCTAAACGACTTTTTGCCGCAGGTGATAGTTATGCAATGGATACGAAGCATAACGCGCAAAACCTCACTGAAAATGAATCGGTTGATCCTCGAAAATCACCTTCCGTACTACATCATAACCACAACAACAACAACAATAACAATAATAATTATAATCAGACCGTGGACAATTCTAATCAGAGCGAACCAAAGTACTCCAAGCACTATTTCCAAGTAAAGCGCATATTTGCTAATACGCAGCACGAGGACAATTTTAGTTCTGATTCTGAGTTCCATAAGATAAGTTGCGATAATGGTGGTTTAGAGAATTCCTGTAGCAGTACTCAAACTGCAGCTGTAACTACAGCTAGCCGTCCGAAGCGTAGAATTTTCACCAAAACCAAATCATCTTCCACCTCTAAGCTGAATTCAAGTAAGCACGAACGTGAGCCTGGCATAAGGCCTTGCACACCTGTTGAAAACCTTCGCATTCAATTAAAGAAGTTGGAGGAATTAGAAGATCAGATTCCTGACTGCAATTTGGATACGCCGTACCACTTACGATACCCATTTATCAATAGTATTAATAGCGTCGAAAGCAGCGACATTACTTCTAAGACATGCGTTCCAGAAACTAGCCGAGCTGATGGTGCCACAGTCACCGACCGAAGTGAGATAGAATTTTTCAAGCATCGTATCTTACTCGAACGAGATTCTGTTATGAGAGCAAAGGAGTCGTTACGTTTGCAAAAAAATTTGTTTAAATCTAAACAGCGAGATGTTGCAGTCAAGCATGCAAGTCAGAACAAACAAACTATGGATCTAATATTTCAAGTAAGTGTAACATTGGTTCATTTTTTCTTGAATGATTAAACATTATTGTAAAAGAAAAGTCTCCTAAATATTCCGAACCCGTGCCTTAACCTGGCTGCTTTACCAAAAACCGAACTTTTTCCCTCTCCACCTCTTTATCCTCCTTATCCACCTTCTTCTACTCCTCCTGCCTCTTTTTCTGACCTGCATGAACAGATAGCAACTGTCTCATGAACCGTAGAATAATAACCATTACGTTTTTCTATATTCAAGGAGGAAAAAGAATTAACCGAAATGGAAGTATCGCTCCACCGTACACGAGCATTACTTGGCGAGAAGGTTATAAGATTAAGACATCTTGAGAATTCATTGAAAAAACTTGCAGAAAAAGATCCTTCAATCAGACCAACTCCTAAGGATATGCCATTTAAGCCCAAAGAAACTCTTAGCGATTTGTCATCGTACTCAAGCTCGGGTTTCAGCAGCACTGAAGTACCAACTACAGAACACCATTACGATCACCTAAAGGCGAAAATGGTACCAAGCAATGCTGAGGGTGCGGATACACTCTTCTATCTAAAGCATCTGCATACAGAGATACAGGAAATTTGGAGTTTACTAAGTAAGTATGAGAAGTACGTCGTCCATTACTGCTTAGAGAACGTTACAAAATCGATCAATGTTTCGCTTTAAACCTCTCGCGAAGCAGTCCACACAGGGTATACAATTTAAGTGTTAAAATTACGGCAGCTTTCTTTACCCTTTTTTAATGTAATTTTGCAAAAACTATTGACGGGAGAAGAACATGGTCAGACCGTTACTACAGAATAAAAAAAATAGTGTAAATATAATACACCTGCTATCGCGGTTATTTGAATCCTAATTACCCAATGCCTGTGGTCTGAATCTAAGATCGAACCCACGAGAATGGAACGTTTGCAGCGACGTTTCGATCATTTATACCGACGTTTAATTTCAAATACTTATGCACGGACTTTCCATACGAACGACACTGCAAGAGACCCAAACGTAGGTCCAAACATACCAAACGTAGCTGCAAAGAATTCGTTCCTATTAATCGAAATGAAAGTGAGAGGAGTTGTAAATAAAACTTAAAAAAGTCGTGATTTATTCATTTTTACAATGCAGCAAACTTTCTACTCTTGTTTTTTTATAAAAATGCAGATCCTAACAACGGCACCCTACCAATGAAGATTGAAGAGATGGATTTTCTCAACAACACCGCTAGTGCAACCTCTTCAAAACAGTTTTGCGATATAGTTCTACCACCAAGAGCCACGACACCTACTTTCAACCAGGTCACGGCCGCATGCCAAACAAAAGGACCGCAGCCTATGACGCATTTTATTCAGAACCAACATCACTGCACGATCTCTCTTCTTGAAAAGACACGAGATCTTAAAAATTGGCTGCGTCAAGCCAAAAATGAGCATGAAATATTGAAGAAACAATCGTATACTTTTCCCGGGGCAAATACTCATGTTTAGTTTACAAAGTTTAGCTGCTTCGAACACTGACTCAAAAACCTATGCTAACGAAACGCATTTTAGGAGAAGAGTGTAACGTAGTATGTTCAATAGCAATCAAATTACACTCATCACACTAAATGGGATAGGTTACAGAATGTGTAAACTTATGAAAACACAACAAACACGTATAATAAACAAACTGTTCATCAAAATTAAGCTTCGTAATTTGATCGAACTATACACGATTGCACCATAGGATCAATATCAAGGTTTTTGAATGTTAGTGTTCGGTCTTATCGAGGAGTTACCGTTCAAGAATGAATTATTCGTTAGACAGAATGATCGTCTAACTATTTAAACCGGGGTTGACGATGCGGAAGCGTAATCTTGATCTACACTACAGCCTCCGGGCATTTGAAGCTCTGAAAACAAGATTGTTTCGCCTGTATTCTATAGAGATTTCCATTACAAAAAAAAAAAGTAAAATACATACTTAAAATAGAATCAAAATTGTAAAAAAAATTACTAGTCTTTTGTCTGATTTTGCATCACAAAACGATTAAAACTTAAACAGAATAAAGTTTCACGTAACTCTGAGTCGAATGCCAGTTGCTATAGATCACAATTCATGAGTATGGATCGTTTGCACGTGTATTTATATCACTTGCAGGTTCGTTTTGATCGTCTCGCAGCTACGTGTGGATTTATTGCAGGGTAAATCGTTTGAATAGTCGGTAGCAGCGAGGTTACTTATGATCCAAACGTGTCTGCAAACAATCCAAAAGTATCTGCAAACGATTCATTCTCACTTGTTGTGTTCTATAGCAGCTGAACTACGATTCAGAGGTAAGTAAAATCAGGAATAATTGCAATAGTTATCGGGTGTGCGAGTCACCGTAGCGGATGAAACTACCGGTTGTTCGTTTCAAATATGTCCCATTTATCCAGGTATCTAGATATGTTGTTTTATGCTATTTCTGAGACATTATTTGGTGAATATCGATGTTCAGCTTCTGTCTATTGTGATTATGGGATATTTTTCAAATAATTTGCTTCTACGTAAAATAATTTACTTTTATTTAGTTTCCCAGCAAGTAACAAAAGGCTTAATTACATTAATGTATATTTAATGCAATAATACATTGTTGAGATTAAGGTTGATTTTGGTTTTGGGTTGTTGTAAACGCTGTCGTTTGAAATGGTAAATAGGACGAGTATGCTTAACATAATAACAAGAAAATTGTTCTTCTCTGGTGTGGGAATCATTCATCTTTGTGTCTTGATACATCTTGTTGTTCTACTCTTAATTCTTCTAAAAATAGAAACAGTTATGTATTATCAGAAACGCTTGCCGATTTCTTTTCAAATCCCAGTGTTCAAAGCTATACTTTATTGCTTATTTTTGCCATTCCGATTTTTTCGTATGTTTACATCATACAAATAATTGTGTTAATCAGTGATGCTAAACAGTGATGCTACGACTGGTTGATTTGTGTACAAGTGTTGAACTGCTGTGTTGTTCAAATTATCACTTGCTAATACTAATCATTTGGACAGTTCAGTTATGCCTTGGAAATTCTGTATCAAATGTAAATGATATTTTATCAAAATCTCTAAGACCTTAGTTACCTGATCAGATACGGTATTTTTCGCGTCACAAACTGATGAAAATTTAAATAAAAACTATGTTGGTCAACATTGCTTTCTGCAACAACAGTTGCTACCATTTGGCGCCAGTGTAGAATAAGATAATAATTCCGTATTAAACCCCATATGCTCTGTTCTTTGCAATACATTTCCAAATTATTTTAATGATTAAAAGCAGTTTGTATTAAATTTTACACCAATATTACCACAAACAATGGTAGGGTTATTGATTTGTTTGGCGTGTTTCTATTTTCCCTATTATTACTATGATAGTTTAACTACACAAATTTTTGTGATTCTCGATCTTTACTAATCGTAGCGAAAATGTAGTGCAGTACCGTGATACTAAAACAAAAACTAGCATATGTCTCGAAACGTTTGAACGGTCTTGAAATTTGTTCAGAGCATGGTGAGCCCCAAGGAAGATACATAAACAGTTTTAAGAATTAAGGGGGTTTATTTGAGCGCTGTGTTTTACGTTGTTGTATCTTTAAGTTCATTAAAAAAATCGTCCAGCTCTTGCTTGATCACACATGTCAAAAATACTTAAAATATGTGATCTAGGGTATGTGTAGCTGCATTAGCTACACTTAATATAAGCCTTGCAAGTGATACGAATAGTTTTTGAAATTGTTGTTCTTGCATCAATGAATGAACCACTCTTAGTAAAATTATATGAATTAGATCCTAACTGCACTACTTGCTGTAAAGTTTGTCGACGTACACAATTGTATAGATATTTCCTTTTCTTGGTGCAACGACCTCGTACCGGACATTTCTGGCTTGTAACGAGACGTAGTTGGATAGTCAGTCCTCAGTACGCGAAAACGGTCCGGATGGAATTCGAACTCAGGTCATGTCGATGTGATCTGCTCCGCAGTTTCCTCTTCCACTCCTCTTCGCACTTTAGAAATAAGGATACGTGCAGTGACAGAAATAAATACAATATTCACATTCCGATTTATGACGAGCATGCATTCCAAATAACGTTTCAAATATATTTCTATATTTCTTGTTGCAAATGCAAATAGTTTTATTTTTCGAGAAATACAATAGAAAGCTCAACAGATAAGGTAGTGAGCATCTATATAAAATTAACTATCTTTTTTAACATTAGTACTCTACCAGCCAGTCTCAGTACCGATATCTAGGCACGTTAAACATTTACTATCAGTTCTATGCGGAATGGTAAAGAACAGCTTACCGCGGTGTGCGTACACGAGGAAAACGAGTAAACAACAAAACCATGCTACATTAAAGAATTAGTAGTATGTGTATGTGTACCATTAGTAAAAGATATGAAAAACAACTATGAATCGAAAATTAAAAGAACCGTGAAGTCATTTCCTGATGTTAGCAATAAACATAAAACATAAATAATAAAACAAAATATTTCAAAAAAATCATATAAGCAATTCACACACTTGAAAACGCTATTTAATGCAGTTCCAAAATGAGAATAAAAAGTATTCAAATACAGTACAGTAATTAAACATAAAAAAACATAGATAATTTACCAAAAACTACTTTAGTCCAGATAATTTTTAAGACTTTCCATTCTGTTTTGTAACATTCTTGTTAGTATTTAACATAGTACTTAAAACATAAAAATGTTTCGAAATGGTTTTTTAATATACTTTGAATATCTATGCAATTAAAGTAAGCATGCTTTGAAATTATTAAGTAGTTCATAAGCCATCTGCTGCAATTGATAACTATAACATTTTAGATCGTGTCAAAATTTACCGCCCATCATTGTCTGTATTATTTATCGAAGCATTATTGCTACAAATAACTAAGAAATTAATGAAAACTTTCTACTACTTCGCACAACTTCGAAAAAAGCTGCTTTGCGGTTTTGGTCTGCCAATTCATTATCCCGGCCTTGTTGGTGGACGCCTCTAAGCCATCCATTCACTTCAGCTTGGGCCTATCACGAATTCTCTGTTCATGTGGACGGCCTAAAAAAACATTGCGGGTTGGGTCGTCCGGTTCCATGCGTATAACATGGCCAATCAACCAGAGCTACTTGAGCATAATCCGCTACCCAGCAGTGAAGCCGTTGTACGACTCGTACAGCTCGTCGTTGCCTCTCGAACGAGGCAAGAGTGTTTTGTCAATTTTGGACAGAGTCATAGACATACGCGAGTACTGGAACGGCCGATTACCAGCTTTGTATGGCGCGACAGATAATGTGAGGTGAAAGATTTCCTCATGCTGTCGAATGACCAGTTGGCTGCTAGCAACCTCACACTCTACTCGACTCGCAGCATCTTTACAGCTCAACAGTTAATCAAATTCAAATGCAAATAAGATTCATTTGTCCATAGTGTTTAGTTATAGTTAATCAAAATGCTGTAGTGAAAGGAATGCTCTTCGTCATTTATATTGTTTTCAATTAGCAATACGATACCTTTTAATAAAAAATATTCTTTTCAATTTCTTATTTTTTAACAGTTTTTTAACTTTTGCACAACGTTGAAACGGGTGTAATTTTCATGATTCATGAATTAATGTCATGAATTGATAAAGTCTTGCGTAAAAAACAAGAAGACAAAAAATTTACTGAGAAGATAATTGCTACGTGTACCAAATATGAAGATTTTCTAGTTTTATTGCTATTATCATTGTTGTCAAATGATTTTGCAGCTTTTATCTCAAAAAATGTTAGTCCCGTTATGAATCCTCATCATTAGTTTTACTGTACTGTACCTGAAACATCCGCAATTATGCCATATACTCGTTATTGTTTTTCGCAGTCATCATATATAAGTTTAGTTGTGGCGCTTTTTCGGATCTGGAACTAATTAATTCACTTAACATACATAGGGAGGAATAATTTTTCGTGTATCGAAACGGGTTATTCTCGTTATACGAGGGTCCACTATATTTGGCTGTACTAGGCCTCATTTATCTAGCAAAGTACGAGGTTCTCTGCCACCTGCTTGATCTTTTGGAAGACTTCCACTATGTAGAAGAGCCTCTGACCAATGAACAGTTGGCAGATTGATACAAATATTTAAAAAAATGTTTAAGAAACTTCTGGATGATATCGATGAAATCCATGTATTATGTTGGAAGTTTCAGACATTTTAAGCTTAGTTCATAAAATATTCATAGTTCATTGGATTTTAAGCAATCGCGGGGCATATGTTTGACATGTTTGCTTTTTTGGCAGTTTACAACGTTTTGAACAAAAGCTCGACGGATTGGCACCATCCAAAATCCAAAAATACAAAAAGGTTTGGTAGGAAAGTGCCTTTGGTGATGAATTCGATGAAGTCTCACAAAATATTTTTTTTCGTAAATTTATCTTGCTCTAAATCTCCTATGACACGTGAAGGAATCGACTAGTGAAGCAATGCGCCCTCTTCATATTTCGGGATGACTTTGAGGGGATATTCAATATCATCTACCACACGCCCACCAGTCCTCCGGGGATGAACACTTGGCAATCTGAATAGGGCTTATCATCTATAATCGCATTGGTAGGCATTCTTTTGATGCGTCAAGCAATTTGTTTGGACACAATGTAATTACGTCCCAAAATACCGAACATGATAGGTTGGTTGGTTGAAAGTTTATAGAGGTTTTGGACCTCTGGGGTCACTTTCGCCTCTCCCGAACATGATAAATGAGATGAAAGCGAACGTTCAACCACTTTATACTCTCTAAGACGGGGTTTGTGAATTTGTGCGTGTGCCAGTAAAATCATCCACATGTAGTGTAATATGAATACACCTGCTTAGCTCCGTGGATAGAAATACCTTTTAATAAATTTTAAAAAATATATAAAAATATTTGAAAACTATAAATCAACAAAATATAAACAACCTTACATCAGTTATGATTTTCCTCAGAATCCTAATAGCTAACTATGAATCACAATTCATGAGAATGAATCGTCTGCACGTATGCTTGAATCGTCTACATGCACGTTTGGATTATTTGTTTTGGTCCTTTACAGTATCAATAGTTTAATTAATCCATAGTCGTCCATAACATAGTTCTATACCTAGTTGCAAACGATCCAAACGTACCTGCGAATAATGCATACTGATGGATTGTGATATCTCTTGGGTGGAACAATAACCTCAGTAAGGTGAAGGCCTAACTAGAGCACCAATGTGCTTTGGCTCTTTTCTGTGACTTTTTGTACCCATCTCTATAGCAAGATTGTTAATTTTGCGTACGGGGGGCTGTGACTAAGTGTTCCTATAGCAGAATAGTCAATACTGTGTATGAGGGGCGGCAGCGGTCCCCGAATGGGATTCGATGCTACGTCGGTCTTGATCGTATGAAACAGGCCTAACTATGAAAGCACCGAGCAGCCTTTGGATTGGATAGTGATATACAGCAGCTGAAATACGATTCAAAGGACAGGGAGAACAGATGTAAGATTAACAAATATAGCGAACATTGAACAATTGAAGTAGATGCGAGTTAGCTATAAGAACCTTTATCGATAGGATTTATTTATTGCATCTTTCTCACCTTGATTCTTTTGTAGGAACAGATCCTTATGTTTATGCTGTAATATATGTATGGTGCTTGTATACAAAATCATGTTATATTCATATTTAAACTGTCCAATACATTTTCGTGTTGTTTGTGTGTTAATTAGGCATATGAGTATTATGTTTCAATCAGATTCAATGTTACTATAAGGCACTTAGAGACACCTTACGTACTGTTATGCGATGCATTTTTCAACCTTGCTGTGCTAGAAAACCTCCATTACTCAGTGAACATGTTTATGAATTTTGTTATACGGCAAGAAATTTTTCTAAAACAAAAATCATTGTAAACTAAATGTCTTTTTCAGCTGCTATTGTGTCTTTTTTTTTTCTTTTTTCGTCCTTATACACACAACTAATATATTATCATAGTTTTTGTAATCATTCCGTTAAAATTTTAAATTATTTATGACTTGCATTCAATTTTTCGCAAGTGATATATTCAGGAATGAAAATTATTCAAAGGCAAATGAGCTTGTTCAACGTTTGAAACAATTTACCACAATTTTCCATTTTTGCTATGTTTGCTGCATTGTATTGACAAGCTTTATGTATCAATAATATTGCATATTTTATTGCACCTTTTGACAACATGGAATAGAATGATTTCATGAAAAGACGTTGACGGCGGGAGTATTAACAATATTTTGTTTGTCTTCATAAAAATTTCGCGAAAAATTAGATCGTGTGAGTGTTACATTGTTTTTGCCATTTTAACATTAATATTTCCACAAAACGATTCGTGACATGAACGACTTATAAACTCAACTTAAACTACATAATAACAAATTAATAACAAACTGTCATTCACTCGCATCGGATTTTGCCTAAAGTTTCCTTTTTGTTTGTTTGTTTTAAGTGGTGGAAAGAAAAAAATAAAATGAATGCATATGATAAAAATAGTGTGCAGCAAGATGTACTGGACGGATGGTTTCTTGGAAATTGGGGTCAACGTGACTCAGACTTTCACATATGGATGGAAGCTGCAGTATACCGTGCCTCCCCGCGTCGCCACAGCCACTTGTTTGGACGGTACTATAAAAAAAGTACAGATTAATTAATTGATCATTAAGTGTAAATAATCATTTAGAAAATCAAACAACACATAGCGTAACACTGGTAATTATTCGTACAGTCCGTACCCTAGTTACTAGACTCAAATATTGCGTAGACACTAGCGTCCAGCCTAACTTGTATTGTCACAAAAGTCTGCTTTGAGCAATACGACCTGGCCGTTACTACCGAATAAAAAAAAGTCTACTTTGGCATATTTCAATGTAAATATCATTTAAACCTCATGAATGTATAAATGAACGAGAAATGGTTTGATAACTCGGACAAGAACAGAAGCTCTTTATGAGAATGAAGTTCTCGCTAAGATGGGAACGAACCAAGATCAATGGGTAAAAACCATTGCTATAGGAAATTTGGTTCTTTTATTTTTTTTTATTCAGTAGTAACGGCCAGGCCGTATTGCTAAATTTGGTTCGTTTATACATATTATGAAACTTTATTTTAAAGCAATACAGCCTGGCCGGTACTACATAATAAAAACAAAGTCATTTAAACATGGATAGCTCAATAAGTTAACAATAATAACAATTCTTATAATATTTTATGATATTGTTTTCAATCAAGGAGCAATTGCGCTGGATTAATTCGGTTCGGTGCGTTATTCCAGCACAATTTACCTAAAAAGAGGAACGTCGATTATCCGGGATAGTCGGGACCGGACGCATGCCGGATAATTGATCTTTGTGGATAATCGGCCGGTGTTAATATAAAAGCTTATATTTGTAATCCCAGCGTGTATATTAGAGGGTTAATTTTAAAAGCGTTTACTCATTTTTCGATGAGATAGGGGTCATAAATCACTTATTTTACCTTAAATATACAAAAAATATCGAATTATTTGCCTTAACACTAAGAAGTGGTTTTTGTCTTAACTTGATTCAACCATATGGTAATGGGCATTTTTCTTTTGGATCTATCAAATTGTTGGGTCGAGGATTATCCGCCACCCCGGTTAATCAACCCCCGGATAATCGACGTTCTACTGTATTTACAAAATCCGCCCAACTAGCGAAACGACTGCATTACATTACATTTTAATCAATCAATTCTATCTAAAATATACAATCTAGATAGCAGAAATAAAAAGAAAAAAATAATTCTGTAATACTACTGCAATAATTACAACACATTATGGAAACCTTTTAACCACAAACCTTTTTAGATTTAGCAATCTTGATAGAAGAAACACAAACAATGTTGCACCAGGGAATGCATTCGGAAGAAGCAGATAACATAGTTATTTATCCGTAATGATTGTTTTCCTCTTGGTTTATCTTTGATTAATGTTAATGTTAAATTATAGTGCTTGTAATTTACTTACCCGAATCAGTAGTTGACCACTTTTGGTGTGTGGGTTTCGATAAGCGTACAATACCCAACATCCGCACATTAGCAAAATGATAAAGATAATCAACAGCGAGACAACCAATTTATTACTCGACTCGTAGTGCATATCAGCGGTATGATATACGTGGGATTTGTTGACAAAATCTTCGTTTTTCATCCCTCCATGAATAGAGCTTCCATTCTGAACGATACCATTTGTGTTTTGACTTAGCTTTTCTTCTTGTGCTGTCTGTTGATTATCTTTAAAATTATTGCTGCTGTTGTATCTATCCGCTATTTTTGTGGTTACTTCTATAGATTCGCCATAGTTATTTCCTTTTTGTCCAATAGCTGGGCAACGTGCCAATTCAGATATCGTTGTTGATTCACATCCTATGAAGTATATTTTACACATTTTCATTGTATGTAAAGTTTCGTGGAAATTTCTATCCAGCTTACCCTTATGCACCCAATCTTGTCGTTTGCGATCTGTTCCGGTCGAACATCGATTAATAGTTGGACACCATAAGCACTGGAATGCATTAATATGAACATTTTGTTACATAGTAAATGTTATTAGTTATCCAATTAACTTTACAGTACCTCAAAATCGGCTCCATCGTGAGTTATACAAGATTCACAATCCTTGAACGAAAAGCAAGTCGGCAGCGCGGTTAAGGTAATAATAGTATTGTTCTGCACTTCAGTTTGTCCAAAATTTACACGATGATATTCGTAGATAGTTTTCTGCTTGGTACCTGTAAGTGAAAACAGTAAAATAATATAAATATTCCAAAGTAAAAGTTTTTTTTTCAAATAATTTGTTTACATACGCATTATAGTTTTATCGATGATGTACGCATCAGAGAGTCCTATTTTAACTGGGTGATTTTTCATTGAAGGATTTTCAAATATTTGTTGGATACTAATGGGAATTTTTTTATATGCAAACACTATATCACCCGATTTATTCAATGTGACACTGAATGTAAAAGTGCCATTGTTGGGACGATCCTGAAGAATCACATTTTCCCATACAACGGTAAATGTTTCACCTAAGATAATGAGAAAAATTTACAAGGTTACTAATGCAAACAACTATCGTTGTAATCATTGTACTATCTATCATATCTAAAAAATTACCATCATCACGATATTTCACAAAGGAGCTGTTGGATAATCCAGTATCAAAATTAGCCATTAATGGAGCTATATATTGAGTCGATGCCAACCACGAATGAACGTAGTCTCCGGTGTACAAAAATCCTCCACTTGCGATTGTAATATTACGCACAGGAAACCCATAGAACGGGAAATCGAACGATAATATCATAGTCTAAAAAAAATGGATTAGAATCAATATTCAATATTAAAAGTTTATAAGTGTGATTGTGCTGCTTATTTTGTGTGTGCAAAATGCATGACGCTACGACATTTACAGATTGACACAATAATAATTAATACTGCAAAGAGCATACAATTTTAGTTCGTTCGATACGTACTGTTGCTCGACGATGCGCATTCGAGAGAAGCATATTAATGGTAAGATTGGCAGTTATTTTTTTCCAAAATTCCTCGCCCATAGCCTTATCAGTAGACCAAGTGCTCTTGTAATATAAATGATTATCTTCATAGGTTTTTGTAATGTTATGCTCTTGAAGAGTGCTATTTAATTCGGCCTCGGTGCGTTCGATGGTGTCAATGTTGATTGCATCGCTGATTGGATCTCTGGTAGATGAATCCTATTTAAATTTTAAAAGATTAGTAAGATTGGCATTTTGTCAAACTATCGTCTAAATAATAATCTAAACTATTGAACTTACGGTTGGAAGCGATGTATTAAGTTTAACAGTTCCCAATGTTTTTGTCGATCCAGCAAAAACACTTTTGTTTGCACTGTCAGCATCGATCGGTAAATCTTTTCTCTGTCCGGTACCATTAAAACCAAGCAAATGGGTAGTTTCCTCATTCATATTCAATGGAACCGCCGTCATGGAATACCCTTTTTTGTTATTCAAATTTTCTTGATATAGCTTTAGCTTGGACAAACTTTTCTTGCTTTCATCTAAGGGCAAAACTGATCGATTCGAAGACAAGCCGCCTGTATCTGATTCGGCTATTGCAAAGCCATTTCCTTTGCTTGGTGGTGGTTCCGTGGTCGGCACTGCTAAACTGCTGCCTAATGCTGCAAGGTCGGTTTCCAGATATTTCCTTGGCACTATAATGAATCAGACAAAAGCCGAAAATTACAGCTCATAATATTTCGTGTACTGCTGTATGGGTCGGTCAATAAAATTTTTTATCAACTTTCTTGTCACAAAAAAATGTAAGACTTTACCTTTCACACAAACACAATACTGAAACAGCAACAAATGTATCAGCCAGAATGTAGATCCGCGAATAAATGGCATTATTCTCAACATTATGCTCACGGTCACTATCTACCTTTCGTCACTATTATCACTTTCCTATTGAGCGGCTCACGGGCAAGAATGTATGCATTCAAGATTACGAGACTCAATTACAACTTCAATATGTTTCGTAAACCAATTTCACCCGGTTTTTTTCAAATTGGTACAATAAATAGTACTTACACCGCATCTATATTTCGTTTCAAATCCTTTACTATTTTCTTTTTCTGTAAGCTGACGCGTGTTCATTCCGCATTTCACTTAATTATGAACACTCCACAACATTGCTTCTCAATTCTTTTTTGTATCCTATTTACATCACCTTTTCAACTTCCATAGCTCGATCATCCGTGTTGTACCGTGTTGTCACTGATTAACCGTGCTCGGATTTTGACAGCGTGAGAAACTGCTCGAGCAAATAGAAGACATTTAAATTAATAATTATTTCTAATTGTTTTGCATACCTGCAGGAACATCGGGTAAAGCTTTAACATTTAAAACAAAAACTCCCAGTTTTCATATAATTACAAACTAAAACATAACCCATCCACAAACACTGTTGAATAATTAGCTAATGAAAAGGCACATTAAACATCACATTAAAGAAAGATCATGTAGAAGGATAGTCTAGCCTCGTTATATACAATAAAAAGGTCACAAAATTGAAAATCTGTTTGAAGGGATTTTGTTTTTAATAATTAGCATTCAAGGTTGATATATTCTGGATTCCATATACGTATTGGAGGAAATTATAGTCATCTCCTAGCTGTGCAAAAAAGACAAAAATCAGTTACGATTTGACGCTACGATTGCGCTGAACTATTATTTTACAGACCAAACAGAAAACCGAACAGTTTGGATTCATATCCTGGACCGATTAGAGCACTGTTGAAGCTCTGGAAAAGGAAACTAAATTAATCTTCTTGAGTGGCGCAACAACATCTGTAGGGTCAAGGCCTAACCACAGCACCAATGTGCTTTGGCTCTTTCTGCGATTGGGTGTACCCATCCATATCAAGATGGTTAATCCTGTATACGGAGAGCTGTGACTAAATGTACCCATAGACATAGGTCCGAACGGGATACGATGCAACGTCGTGCCTGATCGTGTAACAAATCTCTGTAGTAAACCTTAAACCTCTGAATATACATTAACCGAAAAGTATACGAGATCATATCCCAAAAACCTATTAAGAAGAAGAAAAAGAAAAAATATACGATCATCAAAGCTCTCTATTCTACTTCATTGTATTTTTCTTTTTATATGTTAATGGTTTACCTCAAGAAATGCTTGCGAAGTTTGCTAATATAACCGAATCATAGAGCGCATTGTACAGCGTTTCCTCAAAGAAAGTTGCTAGCTGCTAGGATTCTTTATTAACAATAAACGGTAAGGCCATATACCACAACTGTCAGGGTTGTGTAGAAGGCCAATTCGAGCAGATTCGATCGCTTAAGCGCTTCGCTTAATTACAGGTGATATAGTAGAAACGCGATGTCGGCATGTGTAGCCGCCATCAGTACCCTTACTCAAATATAAATTAACGGTTTCGGAGTCATAATTCCATAGTTACCGCTTTTTAATTAGTTATTTGATAGTTGGCCTCTTCCTTATTTAATTATCTTCAAAAGATTGTTTTCATTCTGAGAACTAGCTCCACTCACAATAACCTTCCATTTTAAAAATATTTAAAATTAATTTAGGAAAAATTTTATTCAAAAGAAAAATTATCAAAAATGAATCAAATAAACTACTCCTTTTTTTTAATTACGTGTAAAAACAAATGTCATACGTTAAACATTAAAAAACTAACTGCAAATTCAAAAGTCGATTTGAACAATTCTCCTAGCTGTTTGAACGATTCCATTACATGATTGCAAACTTCCATAGCAGCGCTGCAATGTTCCACTCATCATTTGAAACATTCCACCGATCAAGTGTTTCATCATGATTCGAAACCCTATAATAGGCACCAACTCAATAGTAGGCTCGAAGCTAAAGATCAATGATTGAATCCTGGCTGTACTAACTTGAGTTTCGAATAAACTAGCAGAGTGACAGAAAAAAAGTTAAAAATTAAAAAAACTATCACATGACCAATAAAAAAATTTAAGAAATCATTCATATCAATCATTCTATAAACAATCATCCATAAACAATCATAAATCTTTCTATAAACAATAGTACATTTATAAAAAATATACCAAACAAAAGGGTAAACAAACATCTAATAATAAGCCCTTGGCATCAAAGTACCATCCCTGGTGGATCTACTTTGATACAATTACAATCTTGTATTAAAAAATGAACTAAAAACATTGATAATGTGCGCTATTGCATGTTGGATGTGTCGAAGTTTGAGTCGAGAAGTCGAACAAACTCGGTCTTTTTTTTAATTATGTATGTGTTAATTATTCTCAAGGCTAGTTTTTTTCCTTGGGATTTATACACGTTTGGCTAGCGAAGAGCACAAATTATTATTATTATTTGTTTATTAATCTTCAACGA
>KB670158.1:299798-348849 GCA_000349105.1 Anopheles epiroticus | reverse complement strand
TACCAAGCAAATACTCTTATTGTTCGATTCGTATATATATACAACTCAACCAAAAATGTCCTTTGTTGGTTTAGCTCTGCAGAGTAACGCTTTATTTTTGTAAGACAAGTTATTAACACGTCGAGAATTTTGAACCACATACATTTCACACACCTTTGTACTTTATACATACTCTGCCGTATGATTTGTGGTGGTAGTTGTAACCGCTTTTGTCTCTCAGATCTAACTGCAACAAAATTTGTCTCTTTGTCCACTATCATCATGAGTAAAAAAAAGTTGCACATTATATTCATGTTAACGAATGTTATCATTATCACAAACTTGGTGTTGGTATTGTATAACTCTTCTTGCGCTTATTCACTTCAGCACAGCTATGTTCCGAATTTCCTCAGGAACTGTGAATAGCAACGGGCAACGGGTGAATAGCACAAGGAACCAACACCTCTCCTCGTATAGACTTTCCAAAGTCCAAAGCCAAAGTCTCTATGAAAATTAAGAAGAAAAAAAAATAACACACATGCAATTTAGCTCAAAACAGCAATAAATAAAAAAAAACTCTCGCCAATTTGATTAATAAAATATAGGACAATCGTATGAAAGCATGAAGACGTATGCGAAGAATTGATTGGTCACTTCTGTTTTTAAGTTTTTAACACTTAAAACAATCTGCACGAGTTAAATCTCATGAGAGAGAAATGTTAAATATACAGCAGAGTTACTTTTAAACAAGTGTCTTACTAGTCTACGCGTCGAGTAAAAACAGTCGTCGGGATTTGACTCTCACCACGCCTCTTACCGACAGCTTGACGACATTTTCCTTCGTCTGCAATGATCGGGAGGTCTCGTTTATCGATGGACTGCAACAAGGTCAAATCATGGGCCGTTTGAACAGTACATTTTGTCTGCACCAATTGCAGCACAATTTTCGCACTTAAACCGGTTTGGATGAAATCACTAAACTCACATACATACTCACATACACTTGAGCAGAGTGATTTTACTGCTTTAGTATAACGGCATTAATAAAAAAATGTTAATATTTTTTTTTAAAATAAGTATCGATTATAATAAGTAAAAATAAGTATCGAAACCCCAAGCCATAAAATACAAGTGGCCTGTACCACAGCAAGCGCAAAAGAGCGAAATCGGTTCTGCAAATGAAACCTTACCATGGAATTAGTGACATTTGATTAATAGCAGGGATATTTACAAGTTACGATTATATTGCATTAGGTTTTAACGTTTTTATGTTTTTTTTATTCGGTAGTAAGGGCCATATTACTATTTATTTTATTTCTTTTATGATAATTTTAACGCGTTAATGTTAGCCAATATACCATGTTTCTAACAGGCGTAGCTTCAACAGTTAATGCTACGGGGCCGGTTTATTAATTGATCTATTCTAGTACTGGCAGAATGATATCACAATCACCGCGCAACATACATGAGGTGTTTTTTTTTTGTGCATAGGCGTGTTTCTTGTTGACCGTAACCTCATGCGTTAAGTGCGTTCATATGCCCTGTCTATACGCATATTGGACCAGGCGAGACGAATGATTGTTCTATCGTTATGTCTCTAGCAGAATACAGAGCAGCCTTGAACCATGGACCGTGCACTTCTCAATACAACTTTTCCATGTCCTTTATCTTATGCCATGAATTTGTTGATATTGTATCAACCAAAAATTAGACTTATCTTGCAATACGGCCGTTACTACCGAATAAAAAAATCAACCAAATTTTTAAAATTATTATACTATTCATTTAGGTACAAAAACGAATTCTTAAGCTGAGTGGTTTTTACTCAGGCTCTTAAAACACAGCGCTTACGCGTGCGAAACTATTGTAAATCTATCTAGTACTCGTTATGGGTGGAGCAGCCCATGCTTCCAAATTATATCTCGTTTACCCTTTCACTTCGCACTGCAAGTGCGTATGTGACCTGTGGGTCGTAGTTGCGAGAATGGGCGTTAGGGTTTTACATGAATAAATAAAAACAAGACAGCAATACACTATTTACATGGTTTTTGCAGACCACATTGGGCGCTATAAAAGCGACGTGTATTCCCTTCTTGAGTTATCAGTTCACTTACTGCACTCAAAGCTTTCGCATCAATTCAATTCCATCGCCTTTATCATTTATTTCTTTAAACATACCACCAAAATGTTCCGTGTAAGAGTTTTCTTTTGCTTAAACAGTGCAATATCAAACCGGTGAAAGTGTTCTCATATCGTGTTACCTTTCTTTTCACAGTTCGTCGCTCTTCTGGCTGCAGTTGCGGTGGCTCAGGCCGCTTACACTTTGAACCCGGCTGGCCCAACCTATGCCGGAATCCACACCCCGGCCATTACCAGCCAACAGTCGAACATCCTGCGCAGCTATGGCAATCTGGGACAGATCTCGACTTACTCCAAGACCATCGATACTCCGTACTCGTCTGTCAGCAAATCCGATGTGCGTGTGAGCAATCCGGGATTGGCCGTTGGCCATATCGGCGCAGCTTACCCGCACGCTATTGCTCCCGCTTATGCCCATGCTGCGTATGCTGCTCCGGTCGTTAAGGCTCCAGCACTGCTTGGCGTTGCCTATTCTGCTGCCCCAGCTGTTGCTCACATGACTTACAGCAATGGACTCGGCATCAACTACGCATGGTAAAAATTGGTTCAAATGAACTCATGAACATCACCATCACCATCGGCTGCTAGCTCACCAAGCAAACAATGAACATCGCGCAAATAATTGTAAATTTTGCTCGTTCCTCACGGATAAACGGAGCAAAACATGTAAGTCAACACAGTCAAATAAATAAATAATAATTTATATTTCGAAAAAGCCTTTGTTTTGAAATGGTTGGTCTCTATACGAATGGAAAGAAACAGAGGATCGCAAACTTTTTGCAACCGCGTGCTTGCATGTGCTTCATTTCACATTGGGGCCGCACTCCACAACAACAACAACGATAAACTATCCTGTTGCGTACTAGAATATCTAAACCAAATAAAGCCGATAAGCCTGCATGGGTACCATCCCAACAGATGCATTTCCAACGTTAAGCTATGATTCTTATTCTAAAACATAAAATAACCTTTCATGATGCATTTTAACATTGAATCCCCGTAAGAAAGGGTTATAAGCTCAAAAGATTTGATTGAGATTAAAGATGGAGATGACCCTTGTGAAATGAATTTAACCCGTACTATAAATTAATTAATTTAATCCGTACTATCAATAAATATCACGGAGCAAGAATACTAGAACGTGCATTTAATTTTATATTTCCTAAAATGGCAGCAAGGCATTGCTTTGTCTGAATATGTTGTATCTTGTTCTCGCCCTCATGAGCAAATAAAATTTAAAAAAAATTACTTAACCAGTAAATCACACTTTCATGTATTACACAAATATATGATCAGGAAGTCAAGCTGACAGCCGCTATGCGTCGATTACCCTACAAAGCAATTGGATTAATTAAAAAGGTAAACATTTTAACGTTGGTCACTTTTAATGTACTCCGGCTTCAAGTAGTCAACTAATGTTCCAATATTATAAATAGATTGATCGTAATACAAGATTTTGTTTGTTAAAAATGGTTTGTTGAGCATTAAAATTTCTTCGTTATGAGAATAAATCGTTAATGGGGTACTGGTGTTAAAAGGCTCAACTGAATTAACAAATTATACAACATACATGATTATAAAACTTATGATTGTATTTGCAAGGTGATTTTCATAGAGACAGCGGGTGACCTATTGATCCTGAGGCTATGTGTGTTGGCAAAGCTTCATTTTTTTTATTCGTTAAAGGAACCCGTTCTTCGACTACAACCTAATAAACTCAATTTTTACTCTGATTTTTTTTCACCCTAAGGATCAAGGCGGAGACACCCAGGCGTTTCTTGACTGTTTGTCTACACTAGCTCAATCTGGTACTACGAACCTGAGCTACTCGGTTCCCGCAAGAGGTGGAAGACCCATCGTCGAGTCCTTCGAACCCGTCGAACCTTCAAGTTCCGTAAATTTTGCCAGAAGTTCGAAGGAGTTCGTAGCTCAGTTGAGTGTGTGTAGACACGCAGTGAGATAGTTCTGCAATTTTTTAGATAAACATGGATATAATTTAAATTATTTTTGTAAAGTATACGTACACCGTACTGATTAACCCTTGAAACGGGTAATTGATATTAACTCAAACTCAATAGTACTTCCAAACACAACGCATTTGTTTTCACGTAAAATTATGATTTACTAACATTTTTTCAGTATTCTGTTTTCTTTTTTATATTACAATTATAATAATACTAATCGGAATAATAATAAGATATACACATAAAATAATGATTTGCTCGCTCATAATGATCACTCTTGTCTTCTTATGATTAATTACATAACAAATACTGACGATGTTACTTTTCGGATGTACTTAATTATCCTATTACATTCTTTTCTGTTTTTGCCCCTTACACACTTGCCGCAAGCTTTCACAAATACTTATTCATCACATCGCATATAAATAATATATCAAACATTAAAATGCGATCGCAATGGAAATCATTCTTATCCCTATGATACTATAGTTAGTTCTTTTCGCACTTTGCTGTTTTCTTCGTCAGATCTTTTCGCTTTGCATGCAGCAGTTGTATCCAGATACGCTACAATTATCTTGGAATAATGTTTTAAGGTTGTATGTTATTATCATACCTTGGGCGAAAGGATCGTACTAAAATGAACGCCGTATGTACTTCACACCGAAATATTCCTAGCCTATATGACCGGAAAAGAAATGCATGATTTTGTTGCCTCCATTCCTGACAGGTCAAGTTGCCCTTCTGACGCCGGTTTCTTTCGAAATATCATGTGTTATATTGTTGTTGGTTTTTGTGCATGCCTGTGGGCCTCATATATTTTTCTTCACCCCTATTATTATACCCCTGAGCGATTCACTTAGTGAATTTCTCACGATTTGTCATTTAACTTTACACTTAAGTTCACTATACTTTGATCGTTTCTCACCTCAGACGATGGTCATAATGCGGACTACATTGGATTATGTTGATTGCAATTTTCCTTTTTATTTACCCTTCATTACCATGATTGCACCCAGCACAATGCTCCAACAGTCCTTGTTGCACTTACTCATTAGAATTAAGATATTTTTTATACATTCTGTGAAAATTTAGAACTTCTTACATAAATGAAAATGTTCAATTTTCACCATCATTTATCGTACAATTGAAATGATATGATGGTAACAACCTCATGCATTATTCGAAATGATGAGCGCTGGCTTATGTGACATATTATGCTTGTCTTTTTTATTTATTTTTTTTTTCAAAAGAAATTATTAACTCAATAAAGACTATAAATATGGTAGCAGAATGCGAATTTACCATCATTAAATAGAATACATTAGACGGTGAATGGCTTCCAACACAGTCTTTCCTGTTGTTTATGAAGATATCGTTTTCGCATTATTTTGTACTGTGGCAAACGAATACATGTTGCTAGAAGTGATATTTGGACTATTTATTTCTTATTCATGCTCATGAAATAATATTTCAAGCACTTGAATAGACCTTTCCGAACAAAAATTAGATATAACCAGTCATTCCATTTTTTCACATAAACATTTTCATGCCACTTTATGCCGATACCGTAAAAAAATAGGAAAGGTATGCACGGTGTGACAAAATTTTACATGCTGCCCGTAAGCTTCTGTTCTCAATCGTGAAATACATTAAACCTTCTGAAATGAGGCTCATTTATGCGAATCAAATATTCTTTACCTTTTATTTTTTCACACTATTTATTCGCAACGATCGATTTTTAATCATTCACCCACCCCCATAATTGCTTAGAATGAGAATAAGTCTTCGTTCGAATGATTTCCAATGGGCGGTGCGCTTAACTTCTTCCGGTAGACTTTCATTTTGTGATTGGTCTTTGCATGTTACAGTTTGAAATCTAGTTCCATGTAAAATCACCATTTAGACAGGGGTTTTAAAATCAGGGTTCTTTTGAATCAAACTCTGCACGTCTTAGGATATCTAATTTTTCACTTATATACACCTGCATTATGCATCATACATGCGTTTTGAGAGATGTGTGCCGGGTATGTTAGGGTAGAGAAATAAATTAGTAATCGTTTTTCACAATTTCTCGGATCAAATATTTATAACTCCAGTTTTTTTAAATCTTATTTGTTTCATTTAATGCATTAAAAAACTATTTACAATCTACATAATCTGACAAGTTTATGTAAGATGCATTATTGTGATTAATTTATGTTTGACAATGTTATCGACACTAGTATACCCCTAATCGGACTCGCATTTATACGGATAGTTTCAAGTAGCTATGTGTGATATCTTTCTGCTGCTTCAAATGTGCAAATATTATCGAATTACATATCTTGCAGCGAACCAATATTACCGATTATACTGACTTTTTTGTCTATGTGGCATTTTTTACACACCTGATCTCAAAGGAAAGTAACTGAACGGTGAACTCAATACCGGTATTTCTAACCAAGTACAACACAATATTGCTTCTAATATTCACAATTATGAAGCTGCTAAAGGAAGAAGAAATGAAAATTGTGATAATAAATCGACAATTATTCACAATCCTGAAGCTTAATGATACAATCCTACATGAAAAGTTGGATAGAATATATGAACAGGGTCTCCTTTATCCTCACATATCCTGTTTTAAGAGCGTCACATATTCCACGCATTATCTACCAAATTTGTTAGTTTTTTTTTCAGTTTGCCGGTACAAAACCCAGCGGTATTTGTATTCACATCATGTATATAATATTTGAAATTCAGCTCTCTACACTCCCCATTCCTCCCTCTTACCAGATAGACTAACCTGCTCCAATGTTAAAAGAAATCGCTGGAGTGTAAATAGCTGCACATATACGCCAGCGACCTTTACTTCTGCTGTTCAACACACTGAATCATTTTTCACAGTAACGATCACTACCCTATTCTGATTCGTTTTTTTTTTGTAGTTTAATTAATAATAGGCTATTATAAAACAATTAAGACGGCAATTCCTGATTTCCTTCCTTGGCATCCACATGCAATCATTAATAATACACAATAATGTGTCGACACGATCGCATATCAACGGTTTTGTTACCGCTGATAGCGGTGTTGATATCCAGATTAAGAGGCGTAGAAAGTGTATCTAAAAGTAGATGTTTGGTAACACGACAGAATCTTTCTCAATCTGGTAAAAAATAACTTTTTCCGAACACTGTGAGGCCTATTTCTTCGCTCTCATGACGAGAGCAAATCTTTCTATTGCACCGCTGAAGTAGCTGTAAGTTCAGAAGCAAATTTGTCAAGTGATATCAATCGAAATATTTTGCTTAATTACTGAGGAATAACAGAGAAACTGCGCAGTCAAATGCGGCAAATAACATACTTGATGCCAAAATATCGAACACAAAATATCTATCCGTCATTTTTGTGTTTTCCCACTAGTTAACCCATTCATACAATCATGCTGTTGTTCCCTGTGCAATATTTACTCCCGTTGAGGGAATATATAGGTATTCTTGTTCACTCTCTGAACCTAATATTTAAGCAGCAGATATTCGCATACTCACTTATTTTCTAGCGGTTTCTTTAACGCCGAATCGCTGTATCAATTAACCAATGCACTTGAATTGCTCTTATCCGTATGAAACGAATATTGATAGAGATTTAGTACATTGGATTTTACATTTGTCACTGAGACACGGAAGGACTCTTTTTACCCCCATCCGGTCCTCCTGCACCGGCGTTATTTACTGTGCCTCCGCCACCTCCTCGATCCACTTGCCACGAGGTCGGTCCTCCGCTCATTGGACCACCATCATTGTGTCCTCCTCCGCCACCGCCGCCGCCAAATGCATTATGACCATCATGTTCGAGATTGTTCGCAGCGTCATATTGTGTGTTTTCAAGCCTAGTGATCAATCGTTCATCTTCGTCGCCAAACTCACCACCCATAAGAGATGGCTCACCCACCACCATGACATCCTTTGCACAGTCCGATGCGACGCGATCGCACACATACGACGTAGAGTAGCGAAAATGAAAATAAAATATACAAACACGTGCATTAGAATAATGTTACAATTTTCAATCACTAATTTTACATGATCCATCATCATGGACTTATGTTTTTTTTTTTAAATCTAGAAAATCAACTCACTACCTGAGACGCCAGTGAAAAGTTTGGCCCGGGCGATCGTTTCTTGCTGGGAACCTGAGGGCCTCCTGTGTTTCCTGCCCCCGCACCGGAACTAGAACCTTTACGTTTCCGTCTTTTATTCGCTGGACGTTGAGCATCTAGATGTTCAGATAAGGTAACCATTAGAAAATGAGAAAAATATACAAAACACATATTGTCCCATAAACTGAGTTGGTAAAGAGAAACCCCATTGCAGACGTTGATTACATGTCATCAGAAAAGCGTCTGATAACAAGGCGAAAATTCAATTAAAAGAGATTCAAAAAATGCTCATTAATTCGTACTTAAAATTTGATAAAGTATATCGTATAACGTATAGAATGCAACATACTATACCACATGTAATAGAATGTAATATATTAATAGTAATTAAACATAGATAATGAGACCCACATATAAATTAAAGTTTTTCGTATGCTGTCATTGCCACATTATAATGGACTGTGTACTTTTCTGGACATTATAATGGACACTGACTAATGGACAAAGAAGTACCTCCTTTCTTACCCGGCGGTGCGACCATCCGTTGCCATTTTTGGAACAATGTCGTTTTCAGGCAATCCCGCGGGCTTAATGCGTACGCTTTATGTCTAGACATCAACTCCTGCATCGGCTCCAGTATCACACACAACTGATTATTTGAATTTCAACGGATGTCACCAGATTTTTTGAAGCGCAATCGAAAAAGGCGAAAAAGAAAAACGTAAATTGCACAGAATAGAACGAACATAATTGTGTACAGCAAATGTTGCAGAATGTAAATCATAACATACAAAAATGAAACAGGAAAAAATAACTTTGAATTTGTGGTGAAAGACGTGCCCATTTCTGCACAAAATGTTGTTTTTTTATATTTACAGCATGCAACATTCTCACGGTATACCACTAGCTAAATGAAAAAGGGTTAAGGTAAATGTCCATAAAAATGTTGCGGCAACAGTTGTTGTGGGAAGACGCGACGTGAGATTCTTCTACTACTCACGTTCCATCATAATATTTTACAAAAAGATGAAATAAAATTAGGGATGATGCCTTTGCAATCACATGTAAGTTGAAAAATCTTTTGCCAACTTATAAAAACTGAAAAGATTTTCCTTATGCATAAAAATTGCTAACTAAAAACCTATACGGTGTGGCCGTTACTGTCTTGGGCGCAACACCCTACAACAACCCTTGTAGTGGATTCGATACAGCGTCGGGCCTTATTCCAGCTCTAGGCCGATACTACTTACACTATTGATCCGGCACCTGGCCTTTACTTTAGAATAAAAAAAAGTTTTTCCTACATTACATTTGCACGATGTTCATTTGCACGTTAACGACAAACAAATGTTTCCGCAACATTTCCATAGACCCGCATCTATGTCAGGGAGTAGGGATAGGAGGAGGGAGGTGTTCATTTAAAACATCACCACTCACGCGCAGATAATTTAATGTTGAATTGGTGATTCCCTGTCTAGTGATGTTTTTTGACAGCTGTTCGAGCATTGCAGGGTCTGGTTGAGGACTATGAAGTGCGATTACTGATCGGGGTATCAATTCTCGATGGGTTCGAACCGCCATGTGCCACGATTTTATCCGCATTAAATCATCAAACGTAAATTCCAGGATAAGTCTTCCTTCAGTGAGTACCTGTGAAGTTTGACAATTTATTTGGTCATTTCATCGAAATTACGCTATGGTACAACGATATAGTTCAACCAATGTTTTCCTATTTCTATCTTGTCCTTACTTTAGTGTACATAGGTTTCCCGTGTATTGTTTCCATAGTACATTGATCGCAATCAAGTGTAATCGATGTATTATGAAATGATTCTTTTGAATGTCGCAAGTTAAAGTACAATTCCGTTACACCGCCTTCGAAGATACTTCGAAAATATCTTGGGATTAATGTGCGTCCTATAGCTGCAATGTAACACATTATTAAATGCAACGATAAAGTGCAATAAAAATATATAAGTATTGATTAATTTGTTTCTTACTATATCTTTTTGGTCCATCTTCCAAGCAAAAAGTAAGGGTAAGCGTGGCGTCATCTTCGAAAAACTCATTCGCAAACGAATCCCACCAACAGTTATCACTTTCCTAAGGAGAATATAAAGTTTTTATAACGAAATTTTTCACAATGTCTTATATATTGTACATACTTCAGTTCTTTGTTGTAATCGCTTGTTAAGTTCATAGATTCTATAATCTGGTTGACCGAAATATGCATGCCTTCTGGGAACGTTCAATTGACTGCGAGTTATAGAAGATACAAGATTAAATTAATCCTATATTCTCAATACGATACCTTAAATATTGTTTTCTGCTTGAGTTATGATCATTACCTTTGATCCATGCGATCTACGGGCTGTGGGCCTCCCATTAAATGACCCTGTCCCATCGGACCGCCCATATTCGATCCGTTTGGGCCATGGCTGAATGGAGAGCCTGGAGGTATGCCAAATTGAGGACCACCAAAATTTCCTGGCCCACTAGGGGATGTAAAATGCGGCCCACTTCCAAAGGCAGAACCGGAACTTCCCGGTCGTCCAAATTGAGGTCCGTTCGCTGATGGAGAACTAAACGGTCCTACTGCTACCGGGCCACCACCAACAGGCCCATTATATGGACCTCCTGGTCCTGATGGGCCACCTGCATTTGGAGGAGGAAAACCAGATCCAACATTCTGCGGAGGGCCTGGTCCGGGTGTGGATGATCCAGAAGGTGCGGGAGATGCTGTATACTGCGGGGTGTTTGAACCAGTGCCGGGTGGTAAATTTTGATAACTATTCGAAGCAGATCCTCCGGCTGGAGAACCTTGGCCAGCTGCTGGAAATACTGGACCTCCAAAATTGTTACCACCACCAGGACCACCAAAGCTGTTCACACCGGGTCCTTGGACCCCAGGGCCACTGGGCCCGCCAGGACCACCATTACCAGCAACTCCAGGGCCGCCAGGACCTCCAGCACCTCCAGGTCCTGCACCTTGCTGCGAGGGATCACTTGGACCCGAAGGTGTTCCTTTCCAATTGTTCGTAGAGTCCTCCAGTGTAGATGGTAAACTCAGTGACGGACCTGCATTAACGCCACGACGACTTAAACCTTAAATAAAAAGAAAACAACACAGTGAGCAAATCAGCAATACCTTGACCAGAATAACTGTAAAAAACTTATTAACTCTCTTTCACTGCAAAACATTCTTGCCAAAATTGATGAATTGCCGGTACGCTTTGTTTCAATTGTGATTTTAAAATGCATCAAAACAAAAATTTATGTTTCGTAGACCAACATGAATGATAGCCATCCTTTATGATAAGAGTTGTACGATATTCTACTAAAAAAGTTTGTAGCTCCATTATACTGTTAATTTTTGAAACAACTAAATTTTCAAATAAACTGAGGACCTAGACAATACTTTCATTAATAAATTATTAAATATATACAAATTTTGGCATGGCGAATAAAACTCAATTAAAAAAGCGTTTTGAAATTTTACAACACAAGATATTGTTCATAACAAAAAATATGTATCTTACCTATCATATTCTAAAATCGCAACTACTAAGGAAGAATTTTAGTTCCTAGAAGTGCGCATTCGCACCGAACACGGCACGCCAGCCTGCCTCGTACTGTAACAACACAACCAAACAAATTTGTAGATGCTAGCGCACACGTGGACACGGCTAGCAAAGTACTATTTGGATACAATCCGTGCGTAGCATTGATCTTCTTCCAGCTCTTTGCAAAGCTTATCTATAAACAACACTTTTTTCACTTCTATGTGTCTTCAGTATATCACTTATGCAAAAAATTATCAAAAATCACAAAACATCCGTGGAGGCCTGGAAAGAAATTAATATTAGTAACATTATAAGTCCTGAACCTTGAATGATCCAGAGTCAATAAATATGACTATATCATATTTTAAGACAAAGTTCACGAGAAAGAAAATACCATTCACGTATAAGAACATATGCTTTTCGGCGAGCATTGCTACATAGTATATCAAGATAAAAATTAAGTAGAATCTTTTCATTTTTAATCCTTTGAATCGAATTGGAAATGCTGTGTTTCTTCCTATTTTTGAATAGCAGCGTCGAGATTGCAACATAAATAGAATTTACTTTAAAATAATTATAAAATATAAGCGATACTATGTTACTAGTACACACTTTTTCAACAGATTAAATAAAGAGAGAAAAGAAAACTTGGAATCCTTGTAAAGTAACGGAATATAATTTACTTGTAAATACAATTAAGGCTTTGAGGATGGAACGTTAAACGCGTCACACCCATTCTTGATTATGTATATCGGTATCAATTATTGATAATGGTATCGTACAATGGTAGGTACTATTGCAAAACATGTTCATGTAGGAGAAAACTCAACAAGGTAAAATTTGTAAAAGGTCTAAATGATTATTTCAAGAGAAACGTAAACCTGAAGCGTTACTAGCGTTACTTGTACACTAACTAGTCAACGGTTTCGGAGTTTGTTGCAGCAGGCCAAGACCACGAAGCGATTGTAGCGCACGATATGTAAGTAAGTTTACGAAAGAATTGCATTGTTTCCTATTTTTTATAGCGCTTACAGTTTTATGTTTCCTTGCGTTGGAACGGCTAGGTCGTATTGCTACCAATTTTTACCAATTCCAATTTTTAACTAATTTTAAAATTTTGGCTAAATGTGTAAAGTTTTTGGTGCCACAATCAGTGCCCATGAAGATGTCAAATTTTCAAACCCGCGTATCTCGGGGACAATTTGTACATATATTTTTATTCCGTACAATCTGCCTGACCGTATTGCTACATTTGTCTACCATCTGTCTGTTTTACAAAGCAATTCGCGGGGAACAACCTGTAGAAATTTTTCATTTATTAACATGTTTAGTATTTAGCAATACGGCCTGGCCGTTACTACTGAAAAAAAAACATGTTTAGTATTTAATAATGAGTTGAATTGGAAGTCAGATAACAGGCTGATGTCAGATCGTGAATCGACATTTGATGTCAAATCGTGAACATTGAGTTTTACGTTTATCAATTTTTTATTGGGTAGTAATGGCTTACGTTTACGTAGCTTGTTGCTATTGTTGGTCTAATGTAATTGTGTTAGATGTTTTTCAAATTCCTTTTTGTTCTGACACAAAATGACATATTTTTCCCGACATACCGACATTTATGTTTTTTTTTTCAGACATCACCTTTATGCACGGTCTCTGATATAGGCAGATTCGGTTATATACAGGATGTTTAAATCTTGCGAATTGCCTAGGCGAAAAAATAACAATAAACAGATATAATACAGTCGTTATAAATTCGCCTACAAGTCAACCAAAATATTGATAATGCTCATACTACCGAATAAAAAAAAACAATAAATAATAGTTTAAGCATCAAAACTGGTAAAGTACTAAAACAACTTTGTTGTTTGGGATTTTGTGAAAAAAAAAAACATAACAGAAGTGAAAGTATTCTGTTTTTAATTATATCTTTGCTTATATATATACCATTAACTTAGTTTTGTGTACGGACTATTGAGCAAAAAATAATTTAATTTAATTTGTGATGTTTAAACTGCATTTTGACTGATAGTTTTAAAAACCGGCAGATACAGATGTTCAAAGGCGCGGTGTTTTCTTGCGCAACATAAATAAAATATATCAAGGGCCTGTTTAGACTTTTCACTGTCAATATTCATGTGTCTAAATTTTATCAAAAATTTCTGTAAAAGAAATGACAGAAATCCGAAAATATTTGTACTCAAAGTAATATCATTGATAAAATGGGAGAGTTTATTGAGAGACAAAGATGTATGAACGTACAGACAAAGATAGAAAAACACCACGAGAAGAGGTGGCCGCATGGACAGCAGTAATCTATCCAATGCGAATAAACGAGACAAGCAGCTCGTGTCGCGGATGACATTAAGAATGTGGAAAAAAACATTTGAACCAGTATCAGAGTAATCATACATACATGCGATGGTTTTTGTTCTGAAAAATATATTATTTATACTAAATTTACTTATTTTTTCTTATTTTTTTAAATTTTCATTAATTGCAATTATTAAACAAAGCCACTGTATATGGATTACAATATCACCAATACCAAAGGGACCCCTTTTTGGGTGCCCTGAGTGACGACTTTTTTTTAAATATTTGTAAATCTATCTGAAGCATTGGTTGCATCTTTAGTTAAAGTCTTCTGCTCAGGTATGCTTTCATATACAATATCAGGATATTCATAAAGTAACACATCATTTAACATAATTAAAACTGAATATTCAACACCGGTACAATTCCAACAATCCATAGCACGCACACGTTGACAAAGGTATGCAGCATATATAAGAACTCCCATAACACATCATACGCACACACACGCCCACCAAGCCACACTATAGCATTTTTACGCACATTAGTAACGTTTATTGAACCACGGCGCGGGTGCTGGGACACTATGCAGAGCGTATATTGTTTTCTCATCGCTACATGTGTGTGCGCGGTTTTGTATGTGTAGGTGGATTATGATTCTTCCGACACTACAATATCGCATTACCTGTATAAAAAAACCTGTCCTTAGACCGATACCTGCCGAACTGTTATCCAAGCGGAGGAGATAAGCAAATCATAGAAAATCAAATATCATACGCTTTGCCGATCTAGTGTTGATATCTGTATCGCGCTTAAAGCACTAATACTTGCACGAATAGAAGTAACCGACCAAATCATTAACGTCTGGGAAGCCAAATGCAGAATAGAGTGGTCGTTTATACGGCTTTATTGCCTTACACTTAAGGAAAAATCACTTCTCGCCTAATCACAACAAATATAGTGGAAAAAAATACCAAGCGAAAATTGGTTTGGAGAAACATTTTTTACAACTATTAATAACAAATGATGGTAGCTATTGCATGAGAGGTACACTCTTCAAAATATCCCACTTCATATATTTGACAGATATATACATGAGCCGTGAACTTGATTTTTTTGATACACGAAACATATTGTTCTCGATTGAATTCTTTCGAAATCAGGAAATAGATATTTCATGTATTCCGAACCGAAAAGAAACTGTATTACGAAATGTATGTACGAAGCATCACTAACATCTTCCATTCTCTTAAAGCCACAGCTTCATCTAATTATTCTGCCATCTCTTGATGATTGCAATAATGCACGACACTGATTTTTTTTTCACTAATCACATCATATGAAAACTTACAACACACCAACATGAATAACACTTGGTATGTTCAATGTTTGCAGAAACGTAAAGCACTCATACTTAGTTTTGTAACACATTTTAACTAAAGTTCCCCACCCCTCACAAGGGGAACATGCAAACGCCTCACACAAACGCAACCAATTTTCCCTGATCTTTCGCGATCTAACGAGTAACTAATCAATTTCCTTGAACACTATACTTCACAATTTGCACCTTTAAAGATTACCCGAACCAATAATATCCTTCATCGATATTTTAAATTGTATTTTCACGTTTAATCATAGAACAGTTTCACGCAGAGCGGAATCGCCAATATAGACGCCATCAATTTTTTTCAACACTGGCAGCCATTTTGAAATAGGCTCACAAACTTAAACGTCATTATACCGCACAATGTCAAACTAGCGGTCAATTGAAAGACACATACAATTTATACCAGATAAATTTATTGCTTCGAGAAAATGAAAAAAATGCCAATGTGCAAAGCTCTCAACACTAAAACCAAATTTACAGACGATAATTTTTATTGTTTCACCTGCTTACCGACAGTTGATCCTTCTGCTCAGAGACCATGTATCATAGGTGGTGTAATATGGAGAATATGGAGCTAATATGTAATATGTAATATAGAGCTTTTAGCTCTTTTCAAGAATTCATTTTTTAATTCTCATTTGACATTTCGAGACAGAGTTTCGTACGCCTTCTGGGTGATTCGTCGGTTTTATAGTTTAATAAATTTTTTGGTAGAGAACCTATCTACAGCCAGTGAACAATTTTACTCAAGGTGCCTTTTAGAATGGGGAGTCGTAATAGCTTTTAATAGAACCTTGACACATTGTCAATTCTCAAATAATCAAATACCTATTGTGGCACGATTAAGTTCACTGTTTAAATGGGGAACTTGCCAATAAAAAAAATAGTAAAAAAAATAGCTTAGTTACAAAATCATGCAGGTGCATCCAATGTCAACTTATTTTGAATATTTTCAAATCAAACTTATAGCACAAAATCTAAGTAAAACTCAATTATACAAACAACTAAAACGAAAAAGTTTGAAGAAAGTACTAAACTATTGATGAAAAAAGATTAATTGTCTTTTTTTTCAAACCTAGCGTATTTCGACAACGCGTATATCTAGTATAACAAAAAGCGGAGATTTGCTGGTTTTATGTTAAAACTTTAAAAATACAATTAAAATACGATTAAAATATACGTAAGAAAAATGGTTCTGATAGTTTGACAACTTCTTTCAATGATTCGCTGATTTTGGCGATGGTTCTTGGTTCGGTTTGGCAAAGAGAGAACATGTAATCCAGCTGTATAGGTTAAAGTGGAATTTAAAAAGGATTTTTTTAACAAAGTTGAAAGAATAATTCTGGAAAGCGGCTCAATCTACAAAGAAACCATTTAGACCCTCCTGATAAAGAAGTCTGATCGCATATTAAGAAGTTACAATCATTCTTAAGCAGTTAAAATCTTACCGTCTTGTTTTTACGTGTTGTTACGTTACACTGTTCTAAGCAGCCGCAAGGTTCTATCGAGTACCGAGCACTTTTTAAGCAGCCTTATTGATCGTTGAACTTCAGTTTCATTTCTTAAGCAGCTATAAAATGTGGGTACGGTACGATTTTATCTTTAATAGTCTCTAATCAGCCATAACGCTCGATTTTAATATTTTAGGTTAGTTGGACATTAGCTGAAATACACAATAAATATTAATCAATTCCCTTAAATCATAAAAAATGGTTCTTATCTTAACTAACTGTTGATTTGTCAGCCACGGTTTATTCGGCCTGCGGAAATCAGGACGGTGTTCTATTTCTTTTTCTATTCTTTTTTTAATTTTATTTTGTTATACTTAACCAACAGTAAAAACCGTTTCAATTTTTAACAAGTTGATAGGGATTGTAATGGAGAGTTCTTAGGTCCAATCACACTTCGGTAACATCACTTTATTTGAAAGATGTTCAGCCGCTCTTTTCCAGAGGTCATCTGGGAGATAGGTTGTCTCAACTTGTTTCCCATGGGTTGGAGCTATGTACGTAGCCTAAATGCTTTCCATGAAATGTCATTATGGTTGTAGGAAATGACCGAAAGAAACCCAGTGTTCTTTGAATCTGGAATGTTACGCACACCACTATCAAAATCGTAAAAGAAAAGCAAGATGGCCTCCGTTTTGCCCGTCGTGGAATAATTAAACAAGAAGAGGCAAGAGTTTGGGATAAAATCGTGTTTTTATTACTGTTTAACATGAGTTCCTGGACGTCTAGTGAAATATAGCTGAGGACAGAGTTAAGCAAATATCACGCAGCGAACGGTTCTGGCTACGGTTCACTTATGTTTAAGTAAGCAATACGGTGTGCAGTGAAAACATTGAAAACATCTATAACTCATTTTAGTATGATTTCCCACGAAAAATACCGTGTATAATGTGTGGACAAATATGCATTTACTGCTTATATCGTCATCGCGAAGAACATAACGTTACATAAAAAAAATAAAAATGAAGAGTATTTGTGTCAATACGTATGAGTGTGTGTGTGTGAATGTGTGTTCAACAAAATGTTTGTGCCAGTCCAGGAGAAAATAGCTAAACAGTAAAACAAAACACTACCTACATGTGAAGCTGTAAGCAATGATACCGAGCATGTTAAAATCTACAATTGTGCACAATACGAAAGATTTTTTCACTCATTCTGGTTTTCACCGTCAAAATTTACACTGTACCAAGCACTCCGCTGTGTTTTACATCTTGTCGAACACCACGTAATAAAGGATATTAAAACATGAAGTGATAAAGTGTGCGTAAGAAAACAATTTGTCAATCATAAAGTAACGTGAAGCAGGTTCACTGAGTAAAAATGTTTGTACATGTCGTGTTACTACGGACAATAGATCACATATGGATCTTTGCTTAGCTATGATTGTTACAATCAAAATACCGTCTTAAAAAAAAATTTGTTGTGAGTGGTGGAAGGGTGGATAGGGCGTTTGGACGTCTACGTTAGATACAATTTCATTCTCTAAATAATCATTTAAGCTTATCCCCGTTTTTATGATTAGGGCGTAAACATAGTTTCAAAATGGTAATACATAGCTGATTGCTTCCAATGTTTTTTTTGTGTTCTAAATAAAATATTGCCTTTTTTATACAGACGAAAATGACACGCTTGATTGCTGGCGGTGAACAGGAACAAACTGAATCAACCCGAGAGGACAACAGCCTGAGAGATATTCCCCGAGTACAACCCGTGTGCACGGATAGCAGTGGTCCACCAGAAAATGTATCGAATTCAAACAGCAAGCAACCTCAAGGTGAAATGGCACATGTATCCCAAGATCTCCAAAATCGCAGAACCTCTTACCGCCTTTCTACTGCGAATCGTAGTGAAATTGATGGTACCACATCCAAACCTCGGCTAACTAACGGCCAAAATATGAGCAACAGCCTGAGCAGTGAACAGAGAATGTCGGCAATAAAAGAAGATTCGAATACCAGCATCATTTGCCGCTTGCCACTGAATCGATTAGAATCCATATTAGGTTTGTTGAATAATGTGAAGAAAAAATCCGATGCGCCTAAACTCACACCAGCGGATGGGATTTCGGATGAACAAGATCTAAACAACAGCTTGGCGGCAGATTCAAATAATAGTCATGATGCATCAAACGATAATAACATGACGTTCAAAGTTTTATGTTTGTATTGCGATCGAAGTTTTAGTAATCAAAACCTGATGATCAAACATACGGATCGCATTCATCGAATAGCGAAAGAACGACGAAGTAGTGCCCGCGTGCTATCTACAGCGATAAATGGATCAGATGTTGCGAGTTGTTGCAATTTTTGCCATAAAAATAAGGCGCTAAACCTTATGTCATACGATCTTCAAGCATTATTTAAACATTTATTGTCTGCTCATTCGGACCGTTATTACGCTTGTGAGCATTGTACTTTGCGCTTCCCGAATGATGAAACACGAGAGGCACACATGGAAGCATTCCATCCGCCTGCCATCAGTAAGCGTCCAAAATCAAAAGCCGCGCTTAAAGCATTCAGTCACAGCCAAATCAGTAGTAGCTCTCTGGACCCACAACAAGCAGCCGTGAGTGGGGGGAATAATAAAACGCACAAAAAAGGCACATCCAGTGACTCTAAAGAGCCTTTAACACAGCAGATAGAGCTTAGTAGCAGCTCGGTTGATCGTCTGAATGCAGGGAATAATATAGCAAGCACCAATGTAAAGGCACAATCGGTAGCTCAAAATATTTGTCTAAGATCCTCGCTGCGTAACGTGGCAGCACAGGTACCAGAGAAGGTTACCAACAGCACCAAATCAAAGCTAAAGGCTTTCAAAAAGTCGGAGCGATTATTGAGGCGAAATTCTGAACCGATGCTTCTATCACGATTGGGTATAACGCAACACAGATTGCCGCGTCAAAGCCGTCGTCTTATGGCTGCTGCCTCATCATCGATAAGTGTTTCAATCATACCAACGGATACTTCATCAACCTCTTCCACATCTTCAACATCATCTCTAACAGCTCCGTCATTAGGAAAGCTCGTAGCTAAGAAGAAGAGTATGGGCGCGTCAAATGAAGAAGCATTGTCGTTACAGAGTTGCTACAATAAGATTACAAAGCTGAAAACAATTCGCTCTACGTTGAGTACCAATTCAGGCACTGTCAGTGAGAATACACCTACAGCAACGGCAGAATCGAACAAGTCTTTAGCTGGAGGAATAGAAAGTATGGCACAAAGAAATTCTACTGTTGTAATTAACACTGGATCGTCTAGTGACATTTCGGCGGGACTAAGTAACCGTGGAGCAAATAGTTGTGTCCATGCGAACAACAATAGCATTGTGTCAGCTAATGCAGAAAGTTGCTTGTTTAATGGCAACAGCGCATTGCAAGTGAACAATATTGGTATATTCGATGAAGATTTCTACGAAAATGTGACTCGAAATGTGAAAAATAACCTGAGTTGCCATTTAGATGGAAAACTAGAAGCCACTACCCCCAATGCACCCTGCCCGATGAGCCCCGTCGCTGTAGTACCGACAGTACGCTCTACAGTTGTCAAGAGTCCTGTATCAACGGACAGTAAAATCCATGAAGCAACAAACCTACCGGCTATTTCAGCTATGTTTCCTACCTTGTTAACTATTGAGCAGTACGGTACAGAACCGACACCAACCACTAGTAATGCTGCCATCACGTCTGCATCATCTATGACGTCAGTAAAAGCAAAGAAACCAGTCACAAAGAATTCGTGGAAATGGAAATGGGATTTTGTGAAGAAGTACACGTATGTTAATGAAAACGGACGAATCGTAAAGAAAATCAAGCAACCATCCGGTGGATTGCGCGATCTCTCAAAGCTTGACATGTGGACCCAACTGACCATGCGAACTAAACATGAACTATTTCAGCACCAACGGTCGATTGATGGTCAACGTCGATTACATGTTTCGAAAACGCAATTTGATCATGCTGCCAAAAGCCATTCGATTGCTGTAGCGGAAGTGGGAGCAGTTATGCGCGATGAGAAAAGAGCCATGGTCGAACAGCTTGATTGCATACTAGATGCAAGATTGCTACCGCAGATTGATTTAGAACAGAATGACCAACGAATCATCAAAATTGAACCCAGAGAAGATAACGACACGGTGGAAGAAACGTTCACTGCAGATGATCAACTTTCTGAGGATACAAATACGAATACTGCATCGCATGCGGGAAGTTCATCGCTTATACCATGGACAAGTAACCAAAATACGCGTAGCGAATCAATAGCGTTGGATTTTCTGCAAAGTCTTCAGCTAATGCAGCTTAACAGATCTGATACACAAAAACGTGTCGTGTTAAGTGGAGAGTGGGCCCGACCAAGATGTTACATTTGTTACGGTTGCGGTGCAAAGTTTGCTTCTCTGAAACAAGTGGAAGAGCATCGTATTTTTCGTCATCCTCATGTGCATTCTACTTTTTATGAGATTGTCGGACGAGAGCTCATTGAAAAGAGGTTGTACAAGCATTTTTACGTACCTTTCGTGGCACTAGCAATGCATCGTTTGTATTTTATGCGATGGAACACCACCGATCTAATTACGAACAATTCAATATTCGGTTCGATTCCTGAACACGCTGCAGACAATACACTTATCAATGCTGTCGAAATCAAGAACGAAGATTCCTCGTCGAATGAAGCTACCTCGTTTTCCACATCCACAAGCGCCTCATCTTCTTCATGTCGCTATTCTACGAACAGCTCCGTAGCCACTATAATGGATAGTTGTTCAGACGGTGTGAATGCGCTTACCAAATACACAGCTTTGACAAACGATGACGAAGGCGATGGAACTGGTGTTCGCTCAGTGATGTGCAGTAAATGTCAAAAGGAATGTCAGAATCAAATAGTGTTATATGCACATATACTACACTGCTCCAACGATTACGTTTGGCTACAGGCTAAAAAGCGTATGAAATATCGCCGGGCTAAACGGAGAAGAGGTAACAATCGGACCGGCATTAATTGTGCACCATCTTTGATTGCAATACCGAGAAAGGCGCAACCTCAGCAGATTGCAGTGCAAAAAGTGGAATCAGCAGTAGACATTCCTTTAACTTCTATGAATGAAGAAAAGGTTAGTTTTAGAGCTGATGGAGTATCCAACAACATCAGTATCAGCAGCAATGACAGCTACATAAGCACCAGTGGTTGCAGTTCAAGTAGCAGCAATATTAGCAGCTGTAGTATCACCAGTACCAGTTTTGTTAATGAAAATGAAATATCTAAATCCAATGGAAGCCAAAAGACTCATAAATCACCCAAACGAAAGGAAAATGACAGTAAGTAGCATATTATGTTTTAACTTTGTCTTCTAAAACATGATGATATGGTATGATCAAAAATGTTAATTTAAAATAATTTTATTTTTTTTGTAGGTGACATAGTGAAAAGGCTACTGGCTAATCTTCCAGCTAAACGTAACTCTCGCCAGATAAGTTTGCAAACAACGAAACAAGTGAGCAAGCGATCAATTGTGGCAGGAAAAAAGACATTTGGTTCAGAAGCTTCATCGGTAACTCCGAAGGTAAAAGATCAAAGCGGCGTGGAAATCAGTAAATCGGGGGATGAACGTTCATCTGGGGCTTTTGATGAACCTGTAGCAGTTCCATCCACTGAATTAAGTGCTATTGCTGCTACATGTGATAAAAGTAATATGTTTAAAACAAATTCAACTCTTTCGCCATCACTAGTGAACAGAGAACAAGTCAAAAAATTAGCTGCGAAACAATTAAAATCCAAGCGAAATGTGAATGCACTGCCCCCAGTAAACAACGTAAGGCGTGTCAAGTGCAATAAGAAACAGAAAGGTGTACACAAAATGAGTCCCATGAGTACTCAATTAAAGCAAGCTTTCGCTGCGGAAAGTTATAAGGAAAGTACAATTGATTCTCCAAGGCTCATAAAAAAAATAGTGTCAAGCAAAGCTAGGAAAATGAAAAAGGTACAGCTAGGGACGGTTAAAAAGAGTAGCATGCTATTATGGAAGAAAAATCAACGTAACGTTCTTAGAATAACCACATCCAACGGCCATCACCAAATATTGCGAAGTAGTGGAAGACGCTTGCTACCGATATCGCTGTGCAATAGTCAACCATCTTTGCGAATAATTAAAAAATCGACAAGGGGTAATAAGAAGTCCGTCAAGAACAATATTATGCAAAAAAAGAATCGTGGTTGTTCTGTGTCAAAAAGGCAAAATGACCAGTCGCATGAAACGCAATGTGCTGTCAAGGAGAAAATAGTAGAACCTAGTAAAGAATCAGAAAAGGAAACAGATGTCAACATTCACGAGCAGAATAATGAGCATATTACTTCTAACAATACTGACACATCATCAAAAGATGATGAACTAGGGAAAGATTCCGCTGTTTGCAATCACAAAGACTTCAACGAAAAAGTAGAAGAAACCCTTAAAACCATAGACCAAGTTTCGGAGGTCGAAGTAAATCCATGTGACATATTGTTAGCTGTCCCGCCACCAAACAGTGACGCAATCCAAGTAACGCCAAACCAACCGATTAAGAAGCAATACTTGAAAGATCCTCTTGCCACACCTACAAAATTGAATTCTTCCACTAGCATGCCACAAAACCAAACTCCAAAGTCATTTCCCTTATTTGCTATTGACTCAGAATGCAGTGAAACTTTATCTACTAAATTTGGAAATCAATCAATGTTATGCAAAGGCAAGAAGAAAAAGTTAAACGATTGTATTGCGATGCTTACAGGAAAACTATCAGAACGTTTGGGAGTTGATTTTTTCAACAGTGAAAAAAAGAGTCAAGAAGCATCTCAAAGCAGTTCGAACCATTCTTTAGTTACATTAAACTTAGAACAACCAAGAGAATCCGCAGAGTGTACTCCTACACTGTCTTCTGATGAATGCGTAAACGATTTAAGAGGTGAAGACAGCAATCAGACAAAAACTCAGCTATCGTCGACTTACTCGACGCTTTCAGTAGCTGCAAATAATAACTTCAAGAAACATTCACGCACAATATCTACAAAAAACGATGTATTATCTAAACAATCATGGTCGAAAAATAACAGTCAAGTAGAAATATCATTACCTTCAAATACGTCTCCTAATCGTGTTAAGGCAGTAAATGATGTAAAAGCTTCATCGCCTGTTCGACCCATACCGTTGGTATTAGAACAAGCTAAGTTGCAAAATATTGTAGCAGAAGAACAAATCTCTGACGAACCGTTAAATTTGTCCAAATACGGCGGTGTACGATGTGCAGAAACCGAACATGTCAATGGGCAACTTGCACAAGAAGATGTTAGCATCTCGAATATCAAGCCACAAACACAAAAAGAGATTTCGATTCCGTCAAATTCTGCTTTACAGTTAGTTTGTACTAATAATTTCAAAAATGAAAAACAGTCTTGTTACCAAAATTTAAGTCATCCTTTGGAAAACTCTGCTAATACATATCCCCATAATATGCATAAATCGAAAAGTGTGACGCCGCTAATGGTAGACAACGGCAGTACTATGGCATCGAATGCGGGAGGTGGCAATTTATCATCGTTAAAATTACCGCCAGGGCTTATAATAGAAAGAGTTGAATATAAACAATCACGTCCTATTATTGCAAAGGAAGCACCATCTGTGACAATTGTAGCACGCCAACGTCAAGTGCGAGCTCCACCGACTATGTCGGAAAATATCGCCACGGATTTAACTTTGGAAGCGACCAAATGTAAAACGCAAGGTTCAAGTTTACATACATCTACCAGCAATCTCAATCCTTTTGTGAAGTCGTTGCCAAACCAAAGTTCATTCATTCCATATAGTTCTGATCCACAGAACTTGAAAGTCATAGGGTATGATAAATTTGTGGATGCAAATATTTCTTCACGGCGTTCTGATCTAACTGCGGATAATTTAATTTCGAGATGTAACTCTTCTGAGTCGAGAGGTCCATGCGCAGAAAATCATATATCTGTTACAATGATTGAATCAAAAACGCCTATTCATGAGCGAATGCAAGATATTCCAAATTCATTACAGTCCATTGATTTGAGTATGACAGCGGAGCATGATAGAATTGTTTCATCATTTGGTGTATCGTCACGCAAACCGGCTTTACTTAGTTCAGTACATTCAAGGAATCCACAGCGTACCACATCATCAAATATACCTCCACCAGTGCATAAAGCAACTTTTGATGTAACTGGGTATACGGCTGAACCAGTGGAAAAAATAACTCAACCTATGACGACACTGATTATACCACAAGTCTCTATGCCATCGCTATCGAGTCATGGTGCACAAATTACAAAGCGTGCTCGACGCAAAAGCGTGTTTGTACCGTTGCCAGTAGTTTCCCTGGAACCCAACCGTGATGTTAGAGCTAATCCTTTAAGCACACTACATCCCCCCACGACTCCTGCAGCCACATCGGCATTAGGCAGAGGCAGTGGGCTGGCAAGCGCTAATCTATTAGCATCTATGTCTCTGTCCTTTATTGCCCCAAACCTGATACCTGGAACAGGGACACCAATGTTGGGGCCTTTCGATGTACAACGACTTGCTTCTGTGCGGCTTCCAGCACATCTTCAACCTCCGGCTATACCCCCATTAAAGATACCAGATGCGGCGACCTCGACTGCATTGTTGGAGCAAATTTTTCAACCTACACACAGCGAAGTATTATCAACTGGACTAGAGTTGAAAAAGAATCCACAGTGTGGCCAAAACAAGCAGTCATCATTTTCATCCGCTACTATACGTACAGATACTTGCAATAAAATTATCGACGATAGTGATATTCCTTTTCCAATGCCCAAAACATCAAGTCACAATGGGTTTGTGAAACAGTTAGATCAAACAACTAAAGCAAACATGCCGATGGTCGTAAGGACTGAGGATAAACGGCCTACCGATACGATGGTAAAATCAAACGCTTTATCTGGTATGGGTAAGGGCAGCGGTCGTATAATGAAACGTAGAGCGTCTGTTGCAGATTTACAAAGAAAGGCACTGATGGAACAAATTTGGAATCAGTCAATTTTAAACAAAATGATGCACGAAAAAGACGCAAGACTTGCTACTGGAATGCAAAATACACAGAATGTAGTTATTTCTAATATTTCTTCAGTTGGTTCACACCAATCAAATAATGTGAAAATATGCGATGAACAAACGACAGAAAAGATCGTTACAACTACAGAGGCAAATCTAAACAGTTCTTCAAATGCCACAAGTGGATCAAATGCACAAAATTGTGAGCAACCAAATAAAGCAGAATGTGCCCTAAACATCGATTTATTACCAGAAATGAACGCATCGGATAAAAATAACACGTCTATACTGCATGAGAGTGAAACTCCTCTACACTCTAAGAATTGCAATACAGCTACTGTAATATCTACAGTGCAGGAAGAAAATCAGGATATTGCTCAGATTCCAGTAACCAGGACAAAAGATTACAATAATCAAGTAGAGAATAAAGAAGAAGTGCAACGTAACTCAGCGATACAAAATATCGAAATATTAAATCGTTCTAGCACACAAGAACAATGCGTACTTTTGAACAAAGAAGCAGAATCAGACGTGCTTGCATTATCGATTAAAGATTCAGATAATATTAAATCTACTGAAAAAAATGATGTAGCACCAGAGGATGGTTCTAAAAACCAGGCGAAGGTGTCTTCGACGAAAATTGTTCGAAAGCGTAGAAAAAATGAACTAGCATCAATTTTATCGGACCAGTTGTTGGAAAGTTTTAAAGAGGTAGATAAGTCGAAATTGGATGATTTAAAACTATTGCACGATTTGACATGTGAAACACCTGATGTCAAATTTTCTCTAGAACAGATCCCTCAGTTGGCGAAACGAAGATCTAACCCTCGTATGCCACAGCTATTAATACACGATTCATCAAAATCAGCGGCTTCACCAAAGAAAGCTTGCAATTCTAAGCGACTGGCGAAAGATAAAGACTCATCCCGACCAGGGTCTACAGTAAAAGAAGTAAATGAAAAATTATCGAATGAAATACTTAACAACACTAATTCGCCTAGTAAACTGAAAAAACTTCAAGTAAACGAGGATAAAGAACATGCCTTTACTAGTAATGTTGAAACAACAAAATGTTCTTCAAATGATGTTGAGAGTTTAGCTAACAGCAGCACAGACGCAAAAGAACATAGTACACCATTTGCAACTAGTACACAAGCTAGGATCAACGATAATCCACAGGTTGAAATGTTGGTAGGATATAAAGCAACTCGATCGAAAACACAACATTATATTAACAAAAATCAAATCTCACATAATCTTTCAGCGAGTATTGATACTAATGAATCTGCAGATATCAACACCCACGATTGTAACAAAACGAAAGCAACAGAGCTGAAAACGTCGACAGATGAAATGCAAAAACAAGATGAGAAAACTCAAACTACCATGAACGACGTTTGCTTTATGCCAGAGGGTCTGGATAAAACATTAAACTCACTTAATACAGCAAAGCCTACAGCGAATACTCCAAAACGAATTATGTCTCGCCGGAAATCTATTTTTGTCGACTGTGACTTATCGCAGTACGTGGAAAAGGAAGAGCAAAAAATTAAAACAAAAAAGAACAAAGTATCGGTCAAAGATGATATCATGGTGACATCTCGGCGAGGAACGCGCAGCCAAGGACAATTTGGTCTTGATTTAATGCAAAGCTTTGTTGAAGCAACAATGAAGCCGCGAGATCCGCGTAGAAAAATTTTTGAGAAACGTCGGGAGGAAGAATCAATTGCAAAAGAAAACAGACGACAGCTGGAACTAATAGAAACAATATCGACTAAAACCGACAGTGATAAGCCTGATAAAGTCAAACAAGTCAAAATAATAGAAACGACGTGTTCAGAGCAAGAAAAAAATGTGACAAAAGAAGTAGAAAATTCGTGCGATATAGTCGATGTAAAATTAAAACCTAACGAGAAGCAAGAATTCGATACTATCGAAGAAGTTGCGCCTCTAAGAAGAATAAGCACTCGAAGGGCTTCGGTATGTGTACGTTCTATTGCAAATTTGAGGAGTGATCAAGTTGGGTTAAGTGCGGCAAAACATGTTCCAGCAATAGCATCGAAAGAAGATGAACATCTGCGTGATATTGGCAATGAAGTGAAACGCATTTATAAACGTCGATCTTCAATTTATGTGGCACCAATCACGCCCCAAAAGCATCCTGAGGGCACCTGTGAAGGTCGAGACGCTCAAAAAGAGCACCAATCACTAGACAGTGAGAAACACTCGCTTTCGTTAAAGAAAAAAGAGGAAACATTAAACAAAGCCGGCAATCGCCGGACTAAAACATCTGGATCAATTGATTGGAAACGTCGTAATCAGCTTCCGTTAAATGGAACCCCGGAACCACTAATTGAATCGCTACTACTTCATGCACCTAATATGGAATCTAATGCTACAAAACGGAGAACGACAAAAAATAGCCAGATCGCCGAAACAGTTTCGAAGTTGTTTAACATTCAAGAGGAAATTATGCTAATAGACAGCTCCAGACGGAAACCTCGAAAAGTAAATACTTCAACAGTAGTACCAACGGAATCTTCAGGCCAGCAACCACAACAAAAGATAACAGATAGTACAAATGTAAGCGAAACGGAAAACGAGAAAAGCGAAACCACATGTGATGTTTCAGTTGTTTCCGACAAAGTTTTTGGAAAGGAAATGGGATCATCTCCTCCGTTGCCAAGGAAATCATTTTCATTTTCCAACGACGAAGATGAATCACCAAAAGCTATCAAAAAGTTGGTGGAAAATATAATCAACAACACGGCAAATTCATCAAACATTTCAACAGACTACTCTGATGATGATAACATGTCTCTTGCTTGCTTTGCAGCTCGTAGTAATGTGCCAATTGCTATTCAACAGCAATCGGCAGAATTGTTTGCCAAACCGCCAAAAAATGTAGACGTATACATTCCAGAACGTGCTACGTCAGTAATTGCTGATGACGAAAGTACTACCAACACTGATGCCTTAGACGACGATATGATGAGTGTTACTACTGAAATTCCAACATCAACAAACGCATCGATAATGGGGAATCGTGGTGTAAGAAGAAAACGACGGAAGTCTAGACGTCAAAGCAGCAAAATTAAACGTCAGCAAATCAAAACACACGAAGAAAACAGCAAACCGGCACCTACCTTTAATTGTGAGCTTTGCCGAAAGGTATTCAAAAAGCAGGACGCATATAATAAACATCGCATGACTTTGTCGCACATCGCAAAACTTTCCGAATTAGAATACATAGCAGCTCAACAAAATCAAAGAAAACGACAGGATCTTCCTAAGGAAAATTTGCAGCACGAGACAAAAATAGACCAAGAAATAAATCAGAATCCTTTGACAACATCTGGACAACTTGTAACTCCACCTACGAATACATCAATGTCCTCATTAGCTCAATCAATGGCCAGCAAAATAAAAGATCACAATGAACAACCGTTAAAAGAACTTAGTCAAGAAGAAAAACTGTTTTACGAATGTTGTTCAATGCTAAAGGAATCTAACTCCTCTGAAAATGATAAGATAAAACGTGTAACCGTTTCGTTGAAATCAAACGATATTATTCAGTTCGATCAACCGACTTTATTGAACAGAAATCCTGTTCTTTCTGCAAACTCACCATTCATCGAACCGGATCATATGCTTTCGTCGAGTGGTACATATGATACAATAGAACAATTGGAAGCTACAATTACCACAGGTGTCCCGCAAGAAGGAATAAACAAAGGGAAGGAAGAAGTAGTACAAGGGAACACACATTTTATTGCACAAATGAATCCTGCTTGTGTCGACAATGCTGGAAATGTATCACCACAACACTTAGTACAATCTTCGTCGACTAGTTGTACTAGCGGTAGTAGCACGACTAACAGCTGTACTAGCAATGCCAATAACGCGAAAATAAAGACCAAAGGTGCACTGAAAGGGTATGACAACTTCAAAGTTTCAATACCTATGACGGGTCTCACCGTGGTGTCAGCAAACGCAGCGAGTACATGTATCGGTATGGTCAAAGAATCACGTTTAGATACTCTGGCCGACGTTGCGCTGTGTGGTGATATCCCCAAGGAATTTGGAATTGCAGAACGAAACGATCGAGTCAATCCCACTGCAGTAGAAGAGAACGTTAATACACGAATTGAAGCTCGTGTAAGGTTTCCTCAGGTCGAGACTGATCCACTTGCAGATGATAAAGTACATGCATTGTCATTAAAGTTGTTAGAATCGACTACATCAAAATCCGAACCAATGAAGATAGGCGCACCACAGAATGTTACAAAAATGCAAAAGAAACCATCAGCCAGATGGTCTACAGGAGCTAATCGAAGAATAGTAGAAAAAAATAAACCTCATCTCAATGAATCGTTGCAGTATGACGGAGAAGACGTGTATGCATTCCAAGATTATCCTTGCGACGGGGATCTACCTTCAACTTATTGTTCGAAGAAAAATAGTTCAACTATTCAAAATCAAAATATGTTGAAAAATGATGAATGCACTAAGCAACGCGTAAAACACAATGCAAGTATTCAGGCTGCTGCGCAAGAAGATCATGAAGATAGCCAGGTATCAAGTTTGAGTTTTTCTGATCGCGATGATTTTGTCTATGGAACAAATACGATGAGCGAAGAAGAAGAAGAGGAGGAAGATAAGAACAGTAGCATCAGTAGTAGTGAACAAACCACACCGAAAAAATTAACAACAGCTGATGTACAGAAAAAAAGTCTTATTATGGGTCGTATATTTAAGAAGGGTGGAACTAAAGATAAACCTATAGTAGATTCTGGGTCACGCAAAAGTTCAATCAGTGTCCCGGAAACCTCTGTTATAGAACCCCCCAAGGTTGGTGTAACTGTGGTTAATAGTTCCAAATCATCAGTAGCAATTAAATCCGTAGCAAAAGATTTCGATAAACTGTTCGACACGCTAAAAAATGCAGCCGTACCATCAGTTGAACTGCAGAACAGCAAAGAATCAGTGGCCGAATTTGATAATTTGAACAAACGTTCGTTTTGCGAAAGCCTGTGTGAAACATCTGACAATGGCAATGATAATAAACTATCCGAGCACTATGTAAATAATTTGAACCAGCTGTACCGTGAACAACAAGGAAACGACATAACAAACGTCGGCTCGAATAGACTACGTCGCCGAAGAACGGTTCACCAAAAAAATCTAACGGAAACATGGGACTCAGATGAGTTTGAAGATTTCCAAACATACGATATCATGAAATTAATCGATAGATCTGATGATGATGATGAATTGAGCGATAATTCAATATCTAAGAAAAAGACATCAGTTTCTAGATCAATCGTGGAAACGGTCGCGAGTCAGTCACAGTCATCTATAAGTGATGACATTAACAGTGAAAGAGAGCAGGGTGAGGCAGCATCAGCGTTAGAAAGTAATGAGCGAATGAAAAAGGAAATACTGACACCCAATGATAAGAAAGTATACAAATCAGATGCTCCTGTAACGGACGACACTATTAGGAAGGTGATGGAAAGCGTCATACTAGAAACAATGGGCAAAAGCAGTAATGTTAACAAACGAAAGACAGCAATAGGAATAGGCACGAATAACACGGTGGGATCGAATAGTAAGCCGCAAAGGCTTACATCCAATAACAATAACCGTGGCCAGAGTTGTATTTCGCCTGCACAGGATGTTTCGCAAGCTTTAGAACTAACATCATTAGAAGAACACACTTTAGAGTCAAGCGTAGTAATATCCTCAAAGACGATAACCAGCAAGTTTAAGCAAAAACAAAATTCATCGTCCCGCCATAATCCAATTGAAATCATACAACCGATTTCATCCGCCCAGACAGAAAAATATCCCGGTTTAAGCAAATTAAATCTTCTGAACGAATCTTCTTCCAAAGCAAATACTATTCCTGTTTCAAGTATCAAGACACTTGGTACAAATAACAACAACAATAATAATAACACCAACAATAATAATAACGGCAACAGCAAATCAGCCTCAAAACCTATGAAAATGACTAAGAGTAAAGCAAAATTAAAAAGCGCGGAAGAAGAGTTGGCTCGTAAAACAACAACAATGGTAGCTGGCAAACAGCGCAAACCTGCCCCAAAGAAAATGAAGAACATAGCTTACGATCCTGATAGCGACTACGAACAGAGCATCAAGTGCAAAAAAGTTAAGCGTAAATTGTTAGAAAATGACATTGAAGCCAACTTAAAGATAGAGCAGCTTCAATCAAAATTGCGGAATGCGGATGACAATAGCATTCTACTAACGACGTCTAGGCGTAAGCGAAATGCTGGAGATATGTTGTATTACTGGTCATCGAGCAGTGATGAGGAGTCGCAAGAGGAGGAGAGCGTGAATGTTGGTCGAAGAAATCTGCAAGATAAAACTACAAAGAATAACGATCGTCGTCGTCATGGTGAACTAAAGAGCGAGAATCCTCCAGTTGGCAAGAAACGGGGGCGCAAGAAGAAACAATCAGAGAGCTCAAAAAGGACAGAAGTTACAGACCATAGCAGTGAAATTGTTAGTGGGACTGAAACAGATGACTTTGAAATCAAGAAGGTATCATCAGGTGTGTCAAGTGATGCCAAGGTATTGACTACAGCTAAACCACCTAAGTCGTTTCCGGGTATGCTATCAAATAAGTCAGGAATAACAAGTAAAAAAAGGCAATTAGGGAAAGATGAATGTGAAAAATCACTGGTAGTACATCAACATTCATCTCAATTAGATGAAGAAACATCGAGTACTAACAGTGAGCAATTGCAACAACATGGTTGGATAATGGGCGACTCTCATAAAAAGCTTGTTACTATGTTGGCACATGCTAAAGGAAAACATGACAGCCGAAAACTAACGAATAACCGCAAAAAGTAAGGCAAACGAAGAGGTTAAAAATCTGTAAGAAACTTGTACTGAAACTGCGTTGCTATATGGAAAAATACGAAGCAAAAGACGGAATTTGTCGCAGCCATCATGGAAACAACGGTCTTAGTGACATTTTTTTACATTGAGAAGTAGAAGGAAGAACGAAAAATCATACATTATTTTATAGGGGAAAACGATTGCTTATAGGTAGAAACGGAAAAGTAGAAAAACAAGCTATTCATAGAACCTACTTCAGATGAACCACACATTATTACGAGTTAAATTGATGTGACGAACCTTGTACATGATAAAATATGACGGTGATGTGTATAATGTGTATTAAACATTGAATATCGATTTTACCTCAAATAAGGGTTTGCACTACATAAAGCACAATATGTGACATCAGGCATTAATCGACAAAAAACAAGAAAAAACAAACAGCAATTGTAATATGAAGGCTATTCATAAACATCAATAATCTTGCTTAAAATGGCGATAACGAAAAAAAAGCCTGGAGCAATTTGAAAACATAGCATTGAATGGATAGATTAACAAAGAATAATTATGTAAAAAGAATCAATGCATTTTGTCTTATACTGTGTAGAAAACTGCATAATGTATATGCTTTTATTTGGCTTTACTTACTTGGCGTTACACTGTGGAATACATCTTTCAAAATAAACGAGAACAGTTGAAAAGTAAAATAAATCTTTGAGATCCCTGTAATTTATTGAAACTGTGTTAAAATAGGTTTGGAATGAAAACGCATGTGCGGTGTTTTACCATTAGTGACACAGCACAATGCATCAGAAATATGTAATTAAATCTTAACATAAATAGCAACTTGTGCATTATTTGGAAGGGACTGACTGATGACAACAGGAATAATTTCGTAATGAATTTTATAAATTTTCTTAATGATGTAAAGAATTTCGAAACGAATGCAATCTATTTCTTGTTATTGCCCATGAACTATTGTCAGTCAAGACCTTCCTACTTCACTATCGGATTAGGTTGTGTGTGACTTATGGTCCCATACCCGGTCCTAGGGTCGTCTAAGTAAAGGTCGTCTTCTTTCTTAGTTAACATATTATTTTATATATGTAAATGCATAGTTAAAAATTGCTCAGAGGATTGAAATAAAAATGTTTTATTTTAAAGCCACAGACAAACGTGCTGCTATTTTATTCAGAATCTATTCATTTTTCTTATATTTTAATTCATGTAGCACAAGATCATAATAATGATACGGCAAATTGTTTACGTATGTTTATTGCAATTTAGGCATAAACCATAGTTTTATTATTAATTTTTACGAATTTAATCTGTTAAATACAAAACTAAACACGGTACCCAAGGTATAGTTTGTTGTACATACTGCGAAGCTATAATCGTGTACTTGTGGAAAAGACGACGTAACAGAATTTTTAACAAGTTATTTGAAATGCACTGTGTAAAAAAGTCATAATGAATAGTAATGCATTTGATTACTAGTAGAAGGAACGTAAATAAATATGTAATGTCGAACGATCTCAATACAAGCAACAAGTAACATGTAGTAATCGACAAGAACCATCTAACTAATTACCTTAGCATTTCAAAGTTAACTTTGGAGACAAAAAAATGTAACAATACATGCTTCACATTGTATAGCGTAACATAACAAAATGTATAAAGTATCGTGTGAAAGATGAAAGTGCAGCCACGGCCATCAATACTTACTTTATTATAATGAAAATGTTATCACTTTATAAAAAAAAACTTTCGAAATGGGATTTCGCAAGACGTAATAAATACATTTAGCAAAACATGAAGTTGTACGATAAAAATGTGCATATAACGGACAAGATGATTTCAGATCAGTATCTCACGGAAGTTCAATTGTTTTGGCAGAAGATCAAACTAGTTGTATATTAACACATTAGGAAGAAGAAATTCCACAAAGAATTGTATTTTATGACTGCCATTTAAGTTTAATTGAATTGTCCAAGAGTAAATATCGTAAATGATTGAATTATGCTGGTTAGTAATGCAGTTTTTTGGAATCGCATTATGTTGTACTTGCAAGGTTCTTCATATTGTTTATGCAGCGGGGGCATAGATACATGAGGTAGATTCTCCGCTAATCATTTTATACCAAATGAAATAAGTATGTTCCGATACTAGGATAATTAGACATAGGATAAGTTTATGGGTAAATATGTGGTTATCGTTCTTTTCCCGATATTTTTTTTATGATGACATGACAGGTAATGGAATATCTTATTGATGGTGTATGGTATGAGTTGTTATAAAAAGGGAACAAATAAATATAAAGTACAGCTAAATGAAAATGCAGTAGTGCCACTTTTAAGAAAAGGTGGCTACCTGGAGGGCAATTTATGTTAATTTTAATCCAACAGTTTGTTGTTAACACTAATGGCTTCTATGTTCACTTAATGTATATTTGGCCACCAATAAAAAAAATACACAGAAAAGAAAAGCATACTTCTTAGTTGAATAATATGAGAAATGGGATAAGAAGATTTCATTTGAGATTTTTTTTATTTCTTCAGAACGGCCAATACGGCAATACAGTTTAGCTATCATTTAAGATAAATTATAAAATAATTTAAAAGATATGATTACCATATTGTTACTAAAGCTGAATTAGTGGACCGTCTTATAACGAATTTAATTAGTTCCAGAGGCTAAATTTTTTAACAAAAAACTCATTATGTGAGTTCAATACAATGATCAAACCATTTTGACGTTTAAAAAATCAAACAAATATACCAAGAACACAAGTATAAAGATCGTTATGAAATATTTTGTAATGAAAAAAAAATCGTTAAAACAAGCACTCGTTATAAGAGTTAATTTTTTTCGAAACGAATTAATTCCATTCTTAAATTGTATCCCAAACCCGGGTTAGGTTCTACTGGTCATAGAACTAATCTCGAGCAGATACCAGTTCCAGGACTGTTATGGATGTGAATCATCACTCCTAATTGTTTTTTAACTTGTCCCTTGCGTAAGAAGTCCTTCAACAGACAACTAAACTGTATCGGCTTACTGTTGATTCCATTCCAAACTGAAAAATTGATTATAACATTTCAAGTACACATACATGTCTGATAGGTAACTGCATAGGCCTTTTTCATACGATCAGGCCCGACGTTGCATCGAAACTCGTTCGGGCCGCTTCCGCCGCCACACGCAGGATTGACTATCCTGTTATGGGTACACTAAATCACATTAACAATCTTGCAACGGATGGGTACATTCAGTCACAGAAAGAGTTACACATTAGTGCTCTGGTTTAGGCCTTGACCCTACTGGGTTGTTGTGTCATCCTAGAAGAAGATACATACATGTGTAATGTTGGATCACATATATGGATAGTACTCAACCCCACTTCTATATTTCCTGATACAATAGATGCTGCCAAGGATTCAAACGTAATTGCAAATGATCTAAACATAGCTGAGATTCTCATGGATTACAATTCATACGCAACCACCAAATAGTCATGCTTTATCGCTCGTGCGCATAAATAATATATAGGCCAGAACGAGAGAGCATAGTTGTTGGGTAAAAACTGCAATACGATTGAAATCGAAAGCCCTTAATCTTTATTTCTTTGAACAAATTTACACCCTTAATTTTATAACCACCTACGCCAGCAGGTGATACATTTTGTATGAGAGTTTGCACTTATAGTAAATTCCTAATGTTTGCACTTGTGGTAAATTGGGGGAGTAAATTGTTAATATCTACGATGTTATCGAATGAAAACATTTCAAATTTTCACTGAAGATGTGTTATACTGTTCATAAAAAACAGAATTTTAAAAATTAGTTTTTGTGTATTTTTAAAAATTATGAACTATTTTATACCCCTAACTTCTGTAACTACCTGCTCGGGTACATCATTCATTTTGCATCATTCATTTTGTATGTTTGCACTTGGTACGTGGTAAATTGTGAATATTGACGATGTTAGCGATTGAAATGATTAAAATTTCAGAGGAGCTGTGTAATACGATTTTTTAGCATATTAAAAAAGGTTTGGAACAATGTTTTAATGCATTTTTATAACCATCTATCTATTTAGGGCTTAAAGGGCGAGTCGGTGGTCTCATGGGTAGCGGCGTAGGGCCTGTTACATACGATCAGGCTCGACATTGCATCGAATCCCATTCGGACCGGTGCCCGTCGCCCATGCGCAGGATTTGACTATATCCTGCTATGAGGACACTTAATCACAGCCCCCATACGCAGGACTTACAATCTTGATATGGATTGGTACACTCAGTCACAGAAAGAACCGAAGCACATAGGTACTCTGGTTAGGCCCTGACCCTACAGAGGTTATTGTGCCACCCAAGAAGAAGAAGATCAATTTAGGTCACAAATTTTGTATGGGAGTTACATCAGTTTTAGATAACAAAATAGGTCAAAATTTTTAGAGGGCTTCAACGTACTGCTAAAAAATAAAATATAATATAGATGCGACATTTTTAAAGTATTCAAATGTTGTAGTTATTCACATTTCATATAATAGAGCTAGTAATAGAGCTAGATAATATTTTTCGAGGTACAGTTGACTAGACCAAAATGTAGCATCTCTGGTTTTGTAAGTATTACAATGGTCAGTAACTTCTTGAAAACCAGCGTCTTCATAATCCGATCCAGTACGATTATGTTCGGGTAATTGTAATTCCTCGGGATCAGAATCAGAAATGTAATCCAGGAAGATCACTGACCCTATCTCACACACTTCACTGTTTCACAAATGATCTGAACATATTCTAATTTCGTACACCTCTTTTTCAGTATTTTTCTTTTTTACGAACAAGCACAACTTCAACAGAACTGTTCCAGAAACACAAATCACTTAAACACTTCGAACAATAGTGATAGTATATAATGAAGCGTCATGTAGTTGCATGATTTCGAACGCCTGACAGAAAGCTAGTGTAAACAATACAACGATGAGCTGTACGAGCTGTACCTTAGTGTTGTGCAGCGGATTAAGCTCGCTCAGCTCCGGTGGGCTAGTCATGTTATACGCATGGACCCGGACGACCCAGCCCGTAAAGTCCACTTGGGTCGTCCGCATGGACAGAGGCGTGGCGTGGTAGGCCCAAACTGAGGTGAGAGGTGTTGAGGCGTCCGCCATCAAGGGCGGGATAATGGATTGGCAGACCACGTGAGTGGTATCGAAATTTGTTGCAGCAGATATTTTTAAAATTCTGTTTTTATTATGACAGCTAATAGTATTATAAAGCTTAACTGAACATTTTCATGTCTATCGCTAACATTGTAGATATTAACAATTCACTACACACAAGTGCAAACTCTCATACAAAATGTATGACCTACCCTTGTAGAAGTAAAGGGTACAAATCGAATAGTGAATTTAAAGTATATTTAAAAAATATGAAAAAATCTGATTTGTGGTTATATAAAAGAAAATGTTTTTCCAGGCATTCCTGAATTTCATGCGGATAGCTTCTCTATATCAATAGTTATTAATATTAAAAGTTACAAAACAAGCCTGGGTAGGTGGTCATTGAAATGAAAAAGGTTAAGTAAAATACGTCCTATTATCATATTGCCTGGATCAGGGAAGCGAAAGACCCAAAAACACGCTGACACTACCACGTAGAGACTGCCCTAGCCAGAACGTCAGATGCTTTCAAATTTCGAACAACATCGAAAAGACCAGTCCTGGTTGTACACTTCGCGCTGTATAAACCATTATCATAATATTATTAGTCCTTTGGGCGAATTAGGAATCGCGTAGGCCTCTAATAATACGCTTGGCGGGTTGGCACCCAATGCCTCTCCAAAAACATTAACAATAAAAATTTCTTCATTGATGAAAAATAAAAGTAAAATGTAAAAAACTAAATTGGAGTAAACATTCTGGAGCAACGGTGGTTTTGAAAATCACCTCCAGGACAGAGCAATTTGACAGCAGTGCCTCAAGTGAACGAAACAGAAATTTAACGAATCTTGACATATGTCATAGATATCATAGATATCTCTCTAACAGCCTTTGACAATACCATTTTGTTTTCCGTTTGTTTAGAGTAAGATTTTTTGAAACTTTTCCATTCAGATCAGATCATTCAGTACTGGCTCAGATGATTGACCCTATTGCCTAGCCGTTTCTACAACGATAAAAAAACAATACAATATACACCAGATATTTCATTACTAGAGAGCAATTTCTGGTGTTATAAATAATTTATAGGATGTTACAACCCAAGTTGTCTGTTACGGTTGTTTTCGTTGAATTTTTTGAGGATTTTCTGAAAAAATTCACCAAAGTCTGAAATTTTTCAAGGAAAATTTGATTTTGCTTACGTTCATGAATGAACACCTCCATATTTATTTTGATGTAAAAGAATTATTTAAATTGAAAATTGTAAAAAAAGACTGAGAGAGAGAGACTCAGAGCTATACAAAAGCTATGAAATGTCATAAAATAACATTTTTTTGATAAAAAAGAAAAAGAAGACATATATTGTGTTGAAAAGAGGCTTCGCATGAAAATATAGTTGAGATAAAATACTTTCCTGCATGTTTTTAAAATTACGATAATAACAAACAGTTCCACAAATGAGACTTTTTTTTTTACATCACTCTGCAAGATCGACTGCACACTCCATATATTTCGTAAGAACTTTGAATCCAATGACAGTTGTTCCTTGTACACATATGTATATTTTTTACTGAGGGTTAATTCTTCAACGTCCATGACCAAACGTCGTTGTAGCTATACGTGCGAACGATGAGGATATAGAAATAAAAAGAGACAGAGCATGTTTTTGTAAAAATATCTTCTTGGATCTGGATTCCAGCCTTAATTATTGAAGATGCATCATAGCTCCAGGGACTTAAAAATGTGACTCATTGAAATTTTGCTACGTTCAGAAAAGTTTCCAGAAATTTTTGTTTAATTAAAAACATTTTTTTCCAGGAGAAAGATATTAGTTATTTATTTTTTTATTATTTTGTAAGGGTGCAACTAATTGTTATTTACTTTTATTGGCATTAAGACAAATGTTAGTAAATATTTCGTTTTATAATACAGTTCCCTTAAGCTTGGATCTTGCGTCAAGTTTCTGCTTCTGTGCTCTGTATCAAACACTTTTTATCAATCAAGAACCGGTGTCGAATCTGAGCTCGTAATCTTCTCGAATTTGCACATCGGGTAGGAGCTACATTCGCTATCCGTCAAAATATATGTACTGCGGGTCACACAAATGCTGCTATGAATGGTAAATTCATCGTGTAGATAGTGCTTAGGCCTGCAGTCAGCAGGCTCGCGAAGAGAGGATGATCTTTAGCCGCTTTAGATAATCTGGAATGAAAACATTGGCTCAGTGAATGGGTGGGAAGTGATATGTCAGCTGTAAAGTGTACCCCGGTCCGTCTAATTCGTAATGTGCTGTGCTAATAATGTATTTGTATGTTTTCCACTGGAGTATTTTGAGCTGCACGAAAAAAAGTAGGTGAAATACAAGGGTTCAAGTTGTGCGATCTTTTTCTCACACACCTCATGAGCGAAAACGATTTTATTGTTTATGTGGCAGAATGTGCTTGAAAAATAAAATACGACAGCTTAAGTTTAGCTGTTTTGTAATGGATGTAATGTGTTAAAGCTCGAATGAGTACATGGATTTGTTGATTTGCATGAATCATGTACAGTGATCCGCATTTCCGAATATACACACTTCGATGTTATATGCTTAACATCACGCCTAGAAAATAGTGAAAGGCAGCGGATGGGACTAAAAATTAGTATGTGTGAATTTGTACGTCTAGCTCAGAGAGATGACGACAATGCCCTACATTCCACCTGTAAATCGTCAAATTGTATTCATCAAACTTCCATCCAGGCTTGAAGGTTGGCTAGACATAGGTGGTAAGTAAAATCATTGAACTAAAGTGTATTAGATTTACATTGCACTACGTCGAAAAACTTTTACTCAATCTACCAGTTAATTTCAAAACTGCTTAATGATGATTTCATTGAGCACTAGCAGAATGTTTTACAACACAATAACAATGCTTCATTAAGTCTAGTGAACGATAGAAGAGCTTCGCTTTGCAGTTTATTCACGTTTGACGCCTCCAAATTACAGGGAATCATTACAGGCATCGCCAAATCTGTAAAACCAAAAGAAATTGAGCAACAACTGTAGAAAGCATTTCATGGCTTAACTTAGAACACTAAGACAAACGTTTTTTGGCCATTCGGAAGCAACTAACGGAACATTATACATTTTCACGATTGTGCCACTAACTCTTTGTTGAGTAGTGTGCGCATCTGGGAGGTATCCAAATAAAATAATTTAAAGTCCCGTTGTCCGGCATGGGGTACTGGTGTTTTATATTACTCATAGGAAAAATCGTAACTTTAATCGGGACTTACAAATAAACTCATTCGTATATTTGAATTGGGTGAATAGCGAAAGCACGTAATTTAAGTGATTCGACACCAGCTTGCGATTAAAAGACGATTGAAATTATTTAACATTTGCCCCAGATATACACTACATTTATTGGGGCGGAAAAAAGTTCATCGTTGTAAACGAGACGGGTGGGTCCGAACTTGGGGTTGTGTCCTATTTTCTTATAGTAATATTTTTTCTTTATTCGGCAGTAACGGCCAGGTCGTATTGTTTACTATATTAATAATATTAAATAAAACAAAAAGCCTTCTTCTTTGGTTGCGATGATTTTAATATTGCATCTTGTAAAGTTTTTAGAGTTATTATTCATGTCAGCTTTTATGCAGTCTGTTGCCTAGTTATTCGGTACTCGACCTTTGCTGATTAGAAAATTCGTGGATTTGAAATTCGACTTTTCTTCAAGCAATACGGTCTGGTCGTCACTTCTGAAATAAAAAATTAGACTTTTCTTTGGACGAATTCCAATGCTTTTTTAATTTCCGTAGTGACCACCAGCCGGCAATTACAACGATTAAATACATTAATTTTAAAATACGAAGCTAATTCACATCAGAAATACAAATGAAAATTCTTTAATTTGAATTATACAAATATATTTTCTTTTTTTAAGAATATTAATAGAACATTTTAAACTAAATTTTATTCTTAAATACAATAATTGCTCTATTCCGGACCGAGGACCGATGAGAAACCGCGTATCTCGAATTTCCGCCCAAGTCGAGTTTGACCAATTACAGCAAAAAAAAAAATGCCTGAATCTTATAATTTATGTTTGTTAAACCGAGACCTAATGCCCCCTAATGGAATGGTCAGTGTGAATGGGAATCGAACTGTATCGGGACTTGTACTAACTCAACCACAATATTAAGTGCTTAATGTTATATAACTACATACAAAATATATCATGTACATTGTATTTTGAATTTGAATTCGTAGAGATGACTGCTCCTGCTAAGGATCATCCTTGTATGGAATGGTATGGGTTGACTATCCTGCTATGGGTACACTAAGTTACAAGCCAACGCACATTAGTGTCTAGCAAGAAGGAGAAGAGATGAGGGTTTTATTTATAATTACTATTACGTTAAAGATTCGTGGCATATATCTTATGCAAATAAAATTCTTTTTCCAAAAAATAGCTTTAAAGGTTATGTAAATGATACGCGATATGTGGTGTAGAAAAAAAAATACTCCAATATTATAAAAGACAATCATCTATCCAAAACTATAATATTATAATTACACTACCGAAACAGAAATGGCTTTTTAATCAAAAATATGAAATTCAAAGTACGATGCAATTCAAGACACGGAAATGCAAGGATAGCAGTACATTTTAGGAACGACCTATAGTCGGTAAAAACCTGTCCAAATTAATGAGGGTTTCGTATGGTAGTTTCATTCCGCTGCTCAAATAGAACGATCAGAATTAAGCGCTATGCAGACAATAAAAACTATGCAAGTTACAGATTTATTTATAAAATATATCGATAGCTTTTATCATACCAAATAATTTCTTAATATATTACTGGGAAAATTAAAATATTAAATTTGATATTGCGGTTAGCCCAACGTGGAGAGGTGATGAAAATTTCGTTCTGGACCTATCAGATTCGTTCCCCTCCTTCAAGGAAGCTATCAAACCTAGGCTCAAATCATAAAGTAGATTATAGAACTTATATGTTGAAGGGTGGAGGCTGAGGAAAAAACTAGGTTTTCATATTTTCTTTTTTATAGATATTACTTGCATTTAAATTAATGTATTTTAAACAATATAAAAAGTTTACTCCTATTAACAATGACCCCTTTTATATTTTATACCAGTTTTTTACATGTTTTTTTATATTACTATCTTTTATATATACAAAACCATACACAAAACTAGCTGCAGATTTTTAGCCTAGATTTTTTTAGATTCCAAAGATTCCAACCATTCCGCAAAACTTTCATCATGGTGGGGGCGGGCAATGTGGTTGGTGTGTTGGTTGCAATACTGTTGGCTGTTCCAAACCGTGCCAATCGAACCTACAGTTCCGACCGAACCTACCGGTCCTACCAAATCTGTGATTCAAGCTGAACCTACCAGATTCCCTGAGACCAGATTCAACCTGAGATGAGATTCAAGCTGAACCGTATGTCAGATTAGGACAGCGTCCATGTCTCAGAGGCATACGTGAGAACTTGAACTACAAAGGTGCGATATAGTCCCAACTTTGTCCTTGGAGACAGGTTTTGTAGGGTGAAATGCTTCCTCAGGCTATAGAATGACCGGCTGGTCGCCAGCATCCGTGCGTGCAGCTCGTCTTCTATGCTGTTGTCGGTGCTGACATTTGACCCGAGATAGGTGAAATTTGGAACGAATTTGAAATTTGTCCGTTCGTCACCCCTACGTAAATTAGCATTTCTTAGTAGGGCCGCTGGTGGTGCAGACCAATGATGTCTATATCATCAGCGCATACCAAGATCTGGGTTGACTTGTATAAGATAGTTTCCGAAGTTTCCGACCTCCGAGACGCGTATGGGCGTCTCTAGCACCAGGTTCAAGAAGAGACATGCTAGACTATTCCTCCGGCTCTGCACAGATTACTGTTCACAAATAACCATTTTCAATGAGAATTATGTTTAGTGCACTCCGCAATACGGCCTGGCCGTCACTACAGAATAAAAAAAAATGTTTAGTGCACTCCGACTTTCCTGCCTGTTACACCTAAACATGAATTATATATAATTGACCAAAGGTGTCTGGATCTTTCGTTGCGAGAGTACTTATTTTTTAATTTCGCATTGCAAGAGAATAAGTACCGTTCTTGGATGGCACAAAAAACTTTGTAGAGTAAAAGCCCACCACAGCGCGCTAATGTGCTTTGCCTTTTCATGTGCCAGATATTCAAATATTACGTATGAATGGCTGTAACTGTACCCATGGTAGGTTAGTCAATCCAGCGTATGGGGGGGAGGCAGCAGTAAGAATGAAATTCGATAAAACGTCGGGCCTTATATGACAGACATATGCCGTTACCACTTAGACCAGGGACCGGCACACTTTTCTCGTAAACGGCCAGATAGTAAATCCAAGCCCTAACCTGCGGACCAGATATCCAAACAAATTTTGAATAGCTGGGAACTATTTTTTTTAAATCGTTAATCTTGCTCGATGTTTTGGAATTTAACTAATACTGCTAAATTTCATCCTTATTCAATATTTAATATTGTTATTTTATTATTTTTTTCAAAACGAGGTTCTGTTTGCGTATCTCAAAATTGTCAAACAAAAATCTCGAAAAATTATTTTCTCGCGGGCGGGATAAATTCAGTTGACGGGCCTGATTTGGCCCGCCGGACTTTGCCGACTCCTGACTTAGACTACCGAACCAGCCAATGTATGATTACTATTCAGTTAATAACCAACCTAATACAGGTTATGCTCGAGATACGTGGTCTTTTTTTTATTCAGTAGTAACGGCCAGGCCGTATTGCTAGATACGCGGTCTTTGTAGTGATTGTAAATTGTACTGATTTGACACATCAATTGCCTAATTTTATATTAATTGCATTTTTGGCAATGTTTTAAAATTAAAATTTAAAATTTAAACAACATTTTCCTGATTTTCTCTATAAATCCAACTAAACAAATAATAAACAAGTTTCAACTATTGTTTGATTTTAAAAAGTGATTAGATTAGCATTATGTTGATGAAAATGGATTTGGTTTGTCGAATTCCGTTCGCAAATGTAATAATACACTTGAAATGGTATTTCCGCAATGATATATCCTTTTAAGTTAGCGTTCATAAACTAGTTATTCGATCATAGCAAAAGCGACAAATAGTATGGGATTGTATAACAGAACCCACCACATTACAAATAAAGCTTTTTTTTTATTTTTTTTTCATATTTTTCCCCATTTCCACTTAGTCAAAATCTATATATGGCAAGCCGTATTAAATGTTGTTGGTCGTGGTAACTTCTGTAAAACGCTTCCTGACGTGCCGATTTCAATTACATGTACCCAATGTAATAGCACCAAGGCAGTATTTTTGCTGAAAGTAGTGAAATCCGACATTCGCGGAAATTCGAGACACGTGGTGTTTGTACCTGTAACTCTACACTTTTTATGGGAAAATTCTACAAATGAAAGATTTTAGAATAGAACCCATCGGTTTATTTGTTATCCAGATTTCACTGTATTACTAACTGAAGTAAAAACAACTAACTATTCAATATTAAGTGTTATTTATCAATTTGGACATACAATTAAGATTCATGAAATTAAAATTTGCCATCCAGTTCTTTGAATTATACACTTTTAAAATATGAAAAATAAGATATAGTATATCATTACACTTTATTTTCAATTTTTCAGAAACAGATGGTCCATTAATCAACATATCTGAACTACATTGGCAAACTCAATATTGTGTACTGTTACAAGAAGAACGAACATTTACCACGTATTATAAAGATGATATTACCGTAAGTAGACAAATATTCACATTAAAATCAATTGAATGAAGCTTAGCTCGATAGACTTAATTGTACATGTGTCGTATTAATTGTTCTTAAAAGCTGTTTTAAGGTTTCACGAACAATGTGAAATTGTTCGTTCGTCAAACCCGGGGTTCGTTCAATTTCCTTTGTGTTTTATACAAAAAAATGTATCATGCATTTCCTACGCCGCGGTCTGCCTATTAAACAATCTATAGGTTTAACTAAATGGTTGATGCTGTCACGCATGATCTAAGCTTAATGACAAAAATTACGTGTTTTTTTGTTGCTTCCGTACAGCTCACTTCTCCAACATTTAACGACTTTTCGCGGAACCGATTTACAATTGCGCCCCGCGGCATGGGTAGCATATGGAAATCAACTCATCCAACTGTAATTGAAGAAAATGATGAAAATTCAGATCACTACGCTCAACGAATATTTCCTTGTGATACTGGTAAGTATTATTCATGAATACAATTTTGGCAAATGAAACGGATGTGTGTTATTTTTAAATGGTTACATTGAAGATGTCGTTTATATGTTTTTACAAGGAAAGTATCCAGTGACACAAAGCATACTTTCCAATCACGTTTTACGATGTTAAAATATAAATCTTAAATGGGCGTCAAATTTTAATATTTCATCGTCGTATATATGGAAATTGTTCCGAACTAAAAAAGTGGCGAAAAATGTGTTATAGATATCAAATGTTGGAGTGGAAAAAAACGGTCTGAATCTTTAAGTTAATTATCTCTTATCGATTGAGTTCTTCAGTATATTTTGGACTCGGTTGGAAAATTACTCACACATATTTTGTCACTTATGATTTTGACGAGAGGCTCAAATTTTCACCTATACGACAATGGTGGTGCAATATTGGAATATTTCTATATTTTGTGAAGGAAAAAGTATTGTTCATTTGTTTTTTTTTTCTGTAAATAAACTACACAAAGACTGACTTCGCAACATCAAATGATTATTTCACTAATATTGATTTTATTGAATTTATTTTGTATTTGTTGTAACATATTTTAATAATTCCTTGCCCAAGGGTCATGGTGAATACCTTTACGAATGTTTTAACTGCATTGTCCCTCTGCATATTAGTTTTTTTTTATCATACACAGTAGGACAACGTTTGGAATGAAAATGATCATACTACATTCACTGTATTTGTCAATGAGCCCAGTGTTTGTGTTTTCCTACCCTTCCATATGGTTTTATCTCACACAAACTGACTGTTGCTGACTGATTTTTTTTATTTGTTTATTCACCCGCTACGTCTGTGTGAGTTGCTTTGTTCTCTGGGAGAGAAATATCCCACATACATAAATACTATTGTCTGACATCAACCTTCCCACGAAATAATTGCAATGTGTAGACCGGTGGTGCACGTGAAGACGTAACATGTAACTCCACTTTTGAAGAAGCTAATTCAACGAGAACCTAATAGAATCTTTCTACAACTTTGCGTGAGTAGTGTCATAAGCAACAAATTTAAAATAAAACTCAAATTTGGAGAGTTGTTCATTTTAATTTCAGTGAAATGCGTTCGTCAAAGAAAAATCGTTTGCGCATGCTTGCTTCGGTGAGTTTTGTAAAATTTCATTCAGGGGTTTTAAACTTCGATTTGATTGATACAAATAACAGATGAAGAAGGATTCTTACATTGCTTGTAGCTGATTTAACAGTAACCTGCAACAATTTTTCATGTGTTAATGATGTTTTTGATCTATTTTTTTTTTCTTTGAACAAAAACAGAAAACTTTTGATTTCAACAAACAAAAAACACTAAAATTGCCGCAGTTTTATATTTTATCTATTGCGATAATAGTAATCTTTTGATTATTATAATTGTGATCAATTTTATGTTGCAAAAATCGGGTCGACTTGATAGCAAGAAAACATGTCTCAGACCAGATAATATGACCCAGAGGCTTATAGGCTTCGCAATGCTTAGATGCCTCACAATTCAAAACGTTCAAAGAAGGTTTTTCCGATTGTTTTAATAGTTAATGTTTTATTCTTGCTAATTATCAATTTTCTACTATTAATCTCAAATTCACCTTTGTTAGGGAAATGTAACAGAGTTTATTCTAATATTATAACTGATCCCTAACCAGTCCTGTCATTGGAACCGATACTAAACCTATTCTAATCATGGGATCGAGTTTTAACCTTTACATGTATTGAAACCGATGCCATAGAACCACATTCAAATAAAGTTTTGCTAGTCGTCACTACGTATCCTTCGATCAATTCCCTTATTGATCACGATCCTATTTCGGTCTTTAATTAATTTGAACGTCGTGTCAGTTTAAGAATCGACATGGTTTAAGTCATGGTTGTAAAAAATATCACTGTGATTTTATATAAAAATATTACCTTTAGTGATTGTTGAACCAGTTTCTCTTTTATTTCTAAAACTTAATCTATTCTAAAGACATTTGGAATCTGTAAAATTTAAACTAACACCAACCCTTTCATGTTCTTAGTCCTAGTATTGACCGTGATATTATTTCGTGTATTGCATATGTCTAGTTTACTGATAGGGAATTATTATAATGAAATACTCATCAAGATATAGACTAGTTTCAAGAGCATACAGAGGGGTCAAACACTATATTCACAAGATTCTTTTCATGGGTGGCACCCTTAGTGTACCCATAGCAGGATAGTCAAACTTGGGTTTGTTATCCTCCTATGGGTACCTATTTTTCTGGTCAACACAAATGATATCGATAAAGGCCTACCTATGAAAGCCTTATTTGGAGAATAAGGATTCATACCTTTCTGTGGCTTTTAATAATTACTATAACAAGCTAGTCACGTCCAGACCCTGTTGATGTCGGTGCATTTACCGCCAAAAAACTGCATAACTCTCCACAATTATGGAATGATAAATCCTTTTCGGGGCTTATTCTTGTTCAAGCTATTTCTCATTCTGTACTTCTACTTCAGTTCTTCGCCCGATATTGGAAAACGTGTTTTTGTACACCATACTTACTTACTTACTTATCGGGCGCTACAACCGCTTCGCGGTCTTGGCCTGCTGCAACAAACTCCGAAACCGCTCACGGTCTCGCGCCGTCGTCTGCCAATCCGTTATCCCGGCCTTGATGGCGGACGCCTCAACGCCATCTTCCCACCTCAG